>JAATHB010000173.1:0-44085 GCA_014822075.1 Fusarium buharicum | reverse complement strand
ACTACAACTAAGGGGTGACTATAACTCCCCGACTTAACTTATAAACCTCTTGAGGCTACGAGTACATACAGTGATAGGTTTCTTAAATCAGTAAACAATATAGTAAGAAGATATAGGTGATAGAAGCAAAAGGTACCTAAGAGACATAAAGTCTTAATTGTAAATATAAACGCATTATTACTCCTCTTTTAACGTTTCTAGCCCGGGGGCGCAGTAAACGTTAATGATCACGCTAGTGCTTAAAATGCAGTATCGCCTTGCGCTATAAGACTTTAACAAGCTGGATAGAAAAATATATTTCTTACGGATAAATTTCCCTTTTCTTACCCCTAGCTACTACTAGCATGGCCTTGTGCAGTATAGAGTATAATACCCTAAAAACTATGCTACACCGAGGTACTTAAGAAGAAACTAGAACAGGCCGTTTATATTTACCTACAATGCGTACTTAGCGAGTTTATCAACTGTAAACTTCATACTCTTACATCTATCACCCATCTACTATTCATCATGAAGACTCTGTTACTCACTCTCCACATGCTCAGTCTTGCTAGCCTAATAGCGGCACACTCTGGGCGTGAAGTCCGTAGCACTGGTCTTGATACTCCTAAGATTGACACTCACGCTCACGTCTACCCTGCCTTTTACCGTGACGAAGTCATAGCTGCTGGCCATATCACAGGTCCCGATGGCTCTGGTGCGCCAATGGTAGGTGGTCATACTCAAAGCGAGCTTCTGGCGTATTAATCGTTAATACATAGAACTGGACTATTGACGCAAACCTCGCATTCATGAAGGAATATAATGTTGAAAAACAATACCTCAGCGTATCTGGACCCGGGACATTCTTGCAACCCAACAACACCGAAGCGGGAGTTAACCTGACTCGTCGGATGAACAACTACATCTCCGACTTAAAACGCCAATATCCTGATCGAATAGGCTTCTTTGCATCGCTCCCACTTCCCTCCATTCCCGATGCTCTAGAAGAGATTGACCGCGCCATCGACGAGCTGGGCGCCGATGGCTTTGTCTTCCTGAGCAATTATTACGGTCTCTACCATGGTGACCCGAGACTTGCACCCGTGTACGAAAAGCTGAATCAACGCAAAGCACTTATCTTTATTCACCCGTCAATTCCATGCCCAGTAAATGCACCCATCGATGTCTCAGGCATCCAGCGCATGCCTTATATCGCACCAATGGCGAATGCATACCCTGTGCCAATGTTCGAGTACATCTTCGATACGACACGTACCCTTATCGACATCATTCTTACCGGTACCGCGCAAAGACACCCCAATCTGAAGTGGATCATCCCTCACTGTGGCTCGGCTCTTACGGGGGTTATCGATCGCATTCTGGAGGTGTCAGGCCGTGTTGGAGTCAGCGCTACTACTGATCGCGAATTCTTCCCCAACAACCTCACAAACCTCACCGAGCTCTTCCAACGGCAGTTTTGGTTCGATATTGCAGGATTCAGCATGGCAAACCAGATCCATGCAATGGTGAGGCTACTGAAACCAAACAAGTTTTTATACGGAAGCGATGCGCCTCTCAGTCCAGCACCGCCATCAGCCTTCAAAGAGGACATGGACGAGACTTTACCAACCCTGTTCAGCGACGAGGAGATTGCGGGAATATTTAGGGGAAATGCGTTGAGTTTGCTGCCTGGACAGTAGAGGGGAACAGCTGTATACGTTCTGTGTGAAACCCACTTTATCTCGTGTCATTAATGACAATCGATTACTTGAGCTACCAAGCTCTGATCTATCAAGTTTAATGACGATCAAGAAGGGTTCCGTTCATTGCATTGTTACAGTAGCTCGGTGAATGGCAGGGAAAATGTATGCACTTCAGAAAAGTGCGCTGAGGGAATTTAAGATTATATGCTTGCTGCTATTATTTAAACTATTTCACTTTGCACACCTCTCAGAGGCAGTATTTATGCACAATAACAAAAAGAAACAGTTCCGTTGCTGAGATTGCGAACTGTTATTGAGCTATATAGATACTAATTAATTCACTGCTTAGCATCTAACATCCGGTGTGGTGTATCGGTTTATCATTCCGCGTTTTCACCGAATTAGTACCGCGGCGAGCGGGGTTCGACTCCCCGCACCGGAGTTCCTTTTTGCCTTTTCAGCATTGTAGAAACATTGCCTACGTCTTTTTTGTGTTTTTTCTTGATGTTGTTGACGATGCATCTTTATCCATTATGTTGTGATCTCGATACTCCAGCCCGTTCCCGTAATTATGGGACTTCCCGATAGATGTACCGCTTCCGATTGGCTAGATCTGGATTGCGCGGCTATCCCCGTGTGCAAGATCTCGTTAACTTCACGGCAGGAGCCACGTAACGTCGCTTCAATATTGATAAGCATCGTACATATAGGACAATAAGATTCAAATGCTCAAAGCAAAAATACATTTACACTGGTATAACGGCCGTTATGTCTTGGACTGTGATGTCATCCACCTCATCGCCCGCTGAGATTTGGGTTAGGAATGTGATGCCAAGAAGAATGACCAACACGGGTCAAGGTATGATCCAGGTACCAGAATTGCGGGTTAATGCGCAACTTACATGTATGACCACCCAAGAGACTGGCCCATGGCGCGATACGCTCAGTTCCCAGTGAGTAAAGATATGCAAACTGCCAACACTGCATATCATTACTCCAACTCAAATGTCGCGTCTCCAACATAGCTAAGAGTAAAATTTGATGTTAGTTTCCGGCGCTTTCTCTGGCTAGTGTGACTAGCTGTCGCTCCTTATTCTCATGGAGCGAAGTCTGTGAGGCTTAGGGAAAGCGCAGCAAGCGTCAAGGCATGCATTTCAGAGATTGGACGCGATGAATATGATAAGATAATATAGTTTACTGTTGACGATATATTTAGACATATATCGAACGACTTTTGTCACTTTATAAGAGTGTTAAACGCTGAAGAGAGCTTAGCGTGACTAGAATGCACGTGTACAGCAAACATTTACTCTTTCAAACCATAAAACGGTCCTTAGAACAAGTTATCGAGATAGTTACATCAGCAATGACCTCAATTTTCACTTGTGTCGCGAGCATCTTTAGTAATTGTGAGCTATCTTCTTTCCCGTAGGTCGCAGGACGTCATTAAATTCCAATCACCCCAACAAGATGATACCCACTAGCGGAGGTCTCATCATCCGAACGGTGATACCCCAGAAGAATGTAGTATGGGAACATTCGTATTGTAATTTTCGGGGATAGAACTTTGTGGGGTGCAGCGCGCCAGCATTAGTGTTGGTGGTGACAACTTCCCATCAGCATCGGGAGCCGATTTGCACGACTTGACAATCTGAAAGATGATTTGCATGCCAAGAAAAATAGGGCTTCTAGGATTGATTCGTTTAAAATGATCTGATATTTGATGATCTCAAATCCAAAGGCCCAGATGGCCGGGAACTGACTGTTCGCAATGCTTGTCATGAGGCTCTGCGAGCTATACCCATGGCGGCAATGGCGTCTTGGGGAAAACGACTAATCATAATAACAATATCGATTCGCTTAAACAAATTCCTGGTCAACGTGCCTGATCGTCATTGCATTTTACTAGTGTGGGATGGCTTATGCAAAGCTTGTCCACCACCGTTGAAGATGTCTTGTCACATACCTGCAAGGCATAGATCGACAACGCTTATTCCCGTAAATGGTCACTCGTCTAACATGTCTTGAATAAGCTCAAAACTATCCAACAAGAATCCATGAAGGCAAAATGAAAGGCACGTGATGGTTTCTTAGCTCGACTTGTCGTGGATAAGGGGAGCAGCAACCCCTGGCGAGGCTGCGCTAAGGTGAAGCCAACGGAAACAAAAGCCGAAAAAAGTGTCAAGGGAGCAATGACATCAGATCTACCGGTGTAGGCCAAAAAATAGAGGAGTTTTTGGACTTCAATAAGCAAACCTGGTGGAGTTACTGGGTGTCGATAATGAGGACGATGCAGGCTAAGAGTAGCGAGACGAAACAAGATTGGTAGAGCCGAGTTGAAAATCAAAGACGTATGCGGATGTGAGACCTTCATCTTACAAGCATGATCTGATTCTTCGGGTATGCACCTGGCACTAAAGAGATGGCATGTCTTTGAAGGTAACGAGAGACAAACATGGGGACTTTTCTTTGTTCAACAAACAGGGTAGTGGATTTCAACTAAGAATGCGGCTCAATAATGTATTTGGCCTGCCAGCCGTTGATGTCGTTCTAAACTTAGTAGTAAGAGAATTGGCTATACATGGATACTTGTGATTGACGATCTTTACATGTCCGATTACGGTTAGGTGTGTTGGTGATAGCTTCAGAGAATGCCCACCTCGACTGGAGCCCCAGGCTAGCGGACCACATGCGGCTCCTACTCAAGTGTAGGTAAGTAGGCCTCAGTTACGTGGAACGGACATCAGGTCCTGTAGTGGCTGAGGCGCCAACTCAGGCACCGGCTCCTGCCCCGATATCCTCACAATTACACCTTACCCAGCACTGACCATCATCTTCACTCGCCATCTATATGTCCTCATTTCCTACCTCGCTACCATTTGCTTTCTCCATTAGGCTACCAGCTCTAGTTTTCGTATCAAGTCGAATCGCAAGTTACTCCACAACCGAGCCATAGCCTACCCGTTGTGCAGCCGAAAGCGGCACAAGCAAAGGACAATAACACTTGGGAATTGAGGCGTCCACTAGCATCACTTCTTCTATGCTTTTTCCCGGCTACCGAGACATTCCCACGCCTCAACGATCGTCAACAGTCACGCAGTTAGTCGCGATCATCAGCTGTTCACCCCGGATCTGCATGCCGCCAATGTTCCCCCGGAGCGTTGGTTGAGGGCCAGAGCTGGCAAGCTTGTCCTTTCAACCGGGCGCTAACAACTGATATGAAGTTTACCGCCATATTGATATGGGTGCGGGAGGGCTTCAAGGTTTGCCCGGGCCCGGAAACATGACGGATCCGCAGTTGGAGGCTATCCTAGCTTGTTGGCTGCGCGCATCACAATGTTATTCAGACCTGGTGAGTACATCGTCTCCTTCCTTGGTTCCTGCCACTGATGACATCCAACATGACTTATCACAGACCAGTTACAGTTGGTCTGATTAGACTTCCGTTGACGATGCCGTTGAAACCTGATGCTCAGGTGCTCTCCAGAGATTCGATACTTGGTATGACGATACATCACTGTGGATTTTGCTCACTAGCAGTGAGGCAAGTAGAGTGTCACTAATGTTATGCTCAGGACTCGGTTAACAGCGCAGCAGGTATATAGGTTGAGGATCGTCTCGCATATCCCCAGATCTTCAAGTCGATCAATGCCAGCAATCCAACGACCAGTCGATTGTTGATCATGCCTCATACCATTAGCTGGCGGGCCTTGGTGGCTATAATCTTAGCCGTCTCCCCTACCCCATTATACGCTTTCCCTTACGACAAAACTCCCGGTCAACTATTCTCTCGACAGGCAACCGCGCTCTATGGAGGGGGCTGTCCTCTCCCTGAGGTCTGCACCTGGAGTAGCTGCACCAACGTTACCATTGGACTTGACCCTAAGCACTGCGGAAAACGTGGCAACTCATGTGAGCCTGGAGAACTCTGCGTCGCTGGCGGATGCTATCCTCTAGATCTTGGATCAAAGGACTCAGACCCCAAGAATTGTACGACCCCAAAGAATTCCAACAGCTCTCGGGCCTGTAAGCCTGGTCAATGGTGCGACGATGGTAAGTGCGCTCCTATCCAGATCACAGCCAATTCCCGTCGCTGTGGCAAGAAGAACAAACAATGCGACCCCGGATCGCTTTGTGTAAACGGAAAATGTCAGAAGATCGTTATCGGTTCAGACCCAACCTCTTGTGGACCACTAAACACCACATGCAGCCCTGGAAACTGGTGTCTGGATGGAATCTGTGTCCCTTTTCTTCTCGGAACCAACGTCCAACCCTGTAACAGGACCACCAAGTGCCCTCTTGGTACCCAATGCCGAGGCGGATTCTGCCGCCAGGTATTTATTTCTACCGATACCTACAATTGCGGAGAAGGAACAAACCAGAGGAACTGTACGTCTGGACAACTTTGTGTCTCGGGACAGTGCAAGTCTCTCAACATTACCTCCCAAGCATACCAGAACAAAACTTGTGGCTCTACCAAGCGACGTTGCCAACCTGGATCTTTCTGCTGGAGGAACAAGTGCACACCCATCACCATCTCAACCGATCTTTCACAGTGTGGGAACAGTTCGAAGCCATGCAATAGCAGCCAAGTGTGTATCTCTGGCAGCTGCATCAGCAACCTCACCCATCAATTCAATACCTCGAGGCTGGCTTGTGGTACCGGTTCGGGTAGCCCTGGAGCCCGACTTCCTTTACAAGGCGAGGACGGAGAGGTAGAAGCTCAACAAGGAGGTAGCAGCTCGTCTCAAGCCTCCAATGCCGAAGGCGAGAATTCATCGAATGGCGATACATTGAGTGACAATCAGGACGGATCTGACGGCCGAGATGGTGAATCTTCTCAAAGTCCCAGTGGCCAGCGAGAAGGATCATCAAGCGACAATGGGTCTTCTGCTCAAGATGGTGATGCTACTGGCAATTCCAATCAACAATCGTCGAACCAGGGCAGCGGTAGCGACTCCACCAACGGAGAATTCTCAGGAGATGGGGGTTCCTCCAACGGAGATTCTTCCGGCGGAGGTTCTTTCAGTGGAAGTGATGGGAGCTCAAAACGACCACAAGGGGCTTCTGATGGTGCCGGCGGACAGAGTGGAGGGACTTCAGGTCAAGATAGTGGCTCCTCTAATGGGGATGGAGCGAATGCAACTCAGCCACAGGGAACCTCTGACAACCCTGGAGAACAGAATGGAGATGGCTCGGGACAAGATAGAAACTCCTCTGACGGAGACAGTACGGGATCAAATGGATCACAGGGGTCTTCCGGCGGTGCTGGACAGCAAGACGGAGGTTCGGCATCTGGTGGAGATGAGTCCGGTGGCTTTTCTGGAGCAACATCTCCATCTGGCACTGGATCTCAGTCAGGAAGCAATGGGCAGGACAGCAGTGGGCAGTCAGGCCAGGGAAGCTCCAGTCAGGACGGAATCAATGACAACACCCAAGGACAGAACGGGGGAGATGACACCTCTGGCTCTCCGACGTCGGTTTGCACTCCAGCATGCATCGCCAACGAAGTCTGCGTCAATGGTCAGTGTTCCTTAGTTCAAAGCCCTTCGTCTTGTGGGACGCCAGCCAGCCGCCTCTTTCGCTTCTTCCGTCGACAAGCTGCAGCATGCCAACCAGGCTTTGCATGCATCAACAATCAGTGCATCCCGGCCAATGGACCGCTTGATTGTGGCACTCCTGGCAACAATTGCCCACTCAACTATGCATGTATTCAGGACTCTTGCGTAGCCCTCGGCGATCCAACTTCTTGTGGTGGCGAGGCTTGCAACACCAACGAAGTCTGCTTGGGTAATGTTTGCACACCAAATCCCAGTTTAGCCAGTTGTATCAACGTTTCTTGCGGCCTAGGAGAGACGTGCCAAGATGGAGCTTGTATCCTTGTCGGTTCTGGTTTAGGTTCAGGCTCTGGTTCAGGCTCGGGCGGGATCGTTAGACCTCAGGGAATTGACTCTAACAACGGTGCCGACGGAGATTCCTCTTCATCGGAAGGGAGCGGCAACGCAGACGATGGCCAAGGCGATGGTGGTTCCTCCAATGGTCCCTCCTCTCCAAACGGGGGATCAACTTCCAGCGGCAGCACTTCCGCTGATGGAGGCTCTTCTTCCAACGGTGAACCACAAAGTGGTAGTCTACAAGGCCAAGGGTCCGGAGGAAGTAACTCCGAAGATGATCAGCCGGACTCTGATGGCAATTTGGTGAGTGGAGGCAACAATCCTTCCTCAGGATCAGGGAGCAATCCAGGGTCAGGTCAAAGTGGCTCTGGGAGTGGTGGTTCGGAAGATACCGATCAAGCCAGCAGTCGCTCGCAAGCTGCGTCTCCATCAACCCTCACTGGCAGACCACAAGGAGTCGGTTCAGGGGAGGACCAAGACCCGCAAGGAGACAGTTCATCTCAGGTTCCCATTACACAAACAGCTGCTCGAGCAAGCCAGAGTTCTAGGCCGCAAGCGAGTGATCCTGTGGATGGAGGCTCTGAAGACACTGACACTGGCTCTGACACTGGCTCTGGCACTGGCTCTGGTGATGGTTCTGTTGGAGATGGCGACTCTGTATCTGACAATACCGGCGTACCCAGCAGCCGCTCGCAGACCACGTCCCGGCCAAATCAGAGTGGCAGGCCACAAGGAGTTGGCTCCGGAGGCGACGACGACTCGAATCAAAACACATCTCCCAATCTTGGCAATCAAATTACTTCTCCATCACCAGGTTCAAATAGCTCACCCCTACCTACCGTGAGTAACTCGGGAGCTGTGAGTCCCACGGGTCAGGCATCAGCAACTTCTATCGTGAGTGATGGCGCGCCTATCATCAACACCGGTCCAACATCAGCGGGAACACAAGGTAGATCATCAGTTACCAGTTCCATACAAGCAGGGAATCCACAGGGAAGCCCCGGGGGCCAGACAGACGACGGAGAAGACACCTCGCCAACTAGAGACAATAGCGGAGACGGTGATTCTCCAACTCGAGGCTCAGTGTCTTCACCCACGAATATCAATAATGGGGGTAATGGCTTTTCAACTGGAGGTTCGGGGTCCTCTAACGATCAGAGCAACACTCGAGCCAGCCCACCAAGTCCTCAGAGCACCGCCGGGGTTGGTACAGGCGAATCAAACACTGCAGGCCCAACAACCACAGCGGCCAATCAGCCCACTGAGACCGACCTCGTTCCCTGCATTGTAGATAATGATTGTCTCGGGCTCTCTACAGGATTATGTGCCCTCTCAAACACAGCTTGCATTTGTCTCGACCTCTTGTGTCAGCCTGATCCTCAAGCAACCAATTCTGCTAGTACTCCAGGCCAGGGAGCTGGAACCACCAGCTCTTCTGGTTCTCAGCCAACTAACGGAATACCTCCATCTAATGCCGTGATAGGTCCTGGATCGTCTCCCACTGATGGATCTATTACATCCTGCTTCGAGGACGGCGATTGTCTAGTCAACATTGATCTCTGTGTTGTTTCAGGAATCAACATTTGCGGTTGCGTGAACTCGCTCTGCGTCCCAAACGTCGACCCTGATGATGGCTCTAATTCGGTTCCAATCAACCCTACTACTGCGTCTGGAACTCAAGATACGAATCCTTCAACACCCACGGATAGTAACGAAGTTTCGCCATGTTCTGTGGACGATGATTGCTTGGCCAATGTCTCTTTATGCTTGAGTGCCGGGCTCAATGTATGCACTTGTGTGAACGCTATATGTGTACCACAGACAACTCCCGGAAGCTCTCAAGGCTCAGGACCGGGTTCTGATGGTGGTTCCGGCAACACTTCCCCTGGCTTCACCAGTGAGCCAACCACCGGCACAGGCACCACCACTGCGGCTGAGGACCCGGCTACGGAGACATCAGTCCCCTGCTCAACGGACAATGATTGCGTGGCCGACGTCTCACTATGCTTGGTTGATGGACTTAATCTGTGCGCTTGTTTGAACGCTGTTTGCGTCCGTCTCAATCCTGATCCAGGCAATGGTGATGACGGTGATGGTTCTGGCAACACCGCGCCGGGATCCAACTCTCAGCCAACAGCTGGTCAAAATCCCACAAGCACAGTTGGAAGTCCACCCACAGAGACATCAGTGTCCTGTGCGACAGATCAGGACTGTACAGTTGCTCTTGGGGCGTCGGCTCTGGGAATCTATGCGTGTGTAGATCTCATTTGCGAGCTTCAGCCCTTTGCGAATCCTACGGACAATGATGGAACACCATCAGGGACTGCTTCCAACGGTGTCCCAGCAGTTACTGGGCCTGTTGATTGTACTACAGACGAAGACTGCGTGGCCGCATTAGGATTGGGTGCCTTGGGAATATTCGCCTGCATTGATCTTATATGTCAGGAGACTGCCACAGCTACCCAACCCGGACCATCGACTACTGAGCCTCCTTCCGCAGGGCCGGACACCAACATCGAATGCTCCACAGATCAAGACTGTGTAGCGGCTATCGGAGCTGCTGCCCTGGGTCTATTTGCTTGCATTGATCTCCTCTGTCAGCAGACTGCAACAGCTACCCAGCCCAGCCCAACGACGAACGCCAACCCTCCTGCTACCGACCCCAATGCCGCTATTGAGTGCGCCACAGATCAGGACTGCGTAGCAGCCATTGGAGCGGATGCTTTGGGTATATTTGCCTGCATTGACCAGCTTTGTGAACAAGTTGCCGACCCCACGAGCGGTTTTGTCACCGTTACGTCTGACAGTACCCCTACCTCAACCTCTGATCCAGCCGATGGCACTTCGGGTTCACCATGCACCGTCGATAGTGAATGTACCGTCCCAGGCGAGACTTGCGCCGCGGATGGCTTCTGCCGAGTCCCAGCTCCAGGTAGTGGTGGTAGCGACACAGATTCGTGCCTTGACAATGTTGATTGTCTCTTATCCCTCCAGCCTCTTTGTCTCCTGGGGCTCTGCGTCTGTTTGGACGCGATATGCAGTCCTCCGCCTGGCGTTCAGGCTTGCTCGACTGGTTCTGAGTGCATCGCTGGGCAGCAGTGCCAAGGAGGGGCTTGCGTCGACGATGTCCCTTGCTCTGGAGAGCAAGACTGTTTGGCAAATCTTGCCCTTTGCACCTCACCAGGAATTTGTGCCTGTGTAGATGGACTATGCAGTTTGTCAACATCATAATATCTTCTCCAAGTTATCAGTTAGGGCATATTTCTTCCTACGTACTCATCTTCTCTAGTTGTTTTACTACGTTTCAGCATTAACTTGGGAGACCGT
Organism: Fusarium buharicum; assembly: GCA_014822075.1. NCBI lineage: Eukaryota > Fungi > Ascomycota > Sordariomycetes > Hypocreales > Nectriaceae > Fusarium > Fusarium buharicum. Next base: position 33,179 of record JAATHB010000173.1, on the reverse strand, counting down.
TATCATTCTCTTGTATTAGTAGTTTTCCTTATACATACGATGTAATACCAACAGTTTGAACAAAGAACGAGTCGGTTGCCGACAAAATAGCTATTTTTAGAACCTACTTTTATTTCTAAATAATTCTTTGTGCGCACCAACTTATCCCAAGATGCATTTAGGTAGGTTGAGACGGTATACTACTAAAGTGCTTCTGATCCATTCCATTCCGGTGGCACCGCATTCTACCAACGTCCGAATAGCCTCATAAACCAATAAAATAACCACCACTCGGACAATTCTTAGCCGAACCCCATAAAACTCCAACAGGTTAAAACATACTAAACTCCAAGATGCATGGATACGAAAATAAATCCCGTCAGAAGCCTACTCCAAGTCTGGTATGAAAGCACGTGTGATGTTTTCCCCGCATCAAGTCACTTGTCAGGTCCGAGCATTCCGCTTCTACGTCAACCAAGCATAATCCACGAGTAACAAAGCAAAAAACAAGTCAAAAGCTGCATCAAGTTTGTCCAAGGGATCAGTATGGTTTGTTTGTCTTTTTGTCGAGTCTCGTCTATCTTGCTCTATCATCTAGCTCATCATCCTTGAATTTCTTTACATCGAGATTTTCAACTGCTTCCTCTCCCCTCTCAGCCATGGCCATGGCGAGACATCACCATAAACGAGTTTGCCTAACCCTAAGCCAAAAACCAACTTGGAACAACCAACGCTTAAATCAATTTTTAGACATTCCGTAACCGACCGACGCCATGATGCCGTTTATGCGACGGGCTTGATAACAGCGGGCTTGGTGCCCATATTGTTACGGTTGCGGAAGAAGAGAACACCCTTGCCAGCACCCTGGGCGCCGGCGCTGGGCTCGACCCATTGGCACATGCGGGCGCTGTTGTACATGGCGCGGATGAATCCACGAGGGCCGTCCTTGACATCAGCACGATAGTGCTTGCCCATGACAGGCTTGATGGCCTCGGTGGCCTCGTCGGCGTTGTAGAAGGGGATGCTGCTCACGTAGTGGTGGAGGACGTGAGTCTCGATAATGCCGTGAAGAAGGTGTCGACCAATGAAACCCATCTCGCGATCGATAGTGGCAGCGGCACCGCGGACGAAGTTCCACTCATCGTTGGTGTAGTGAGGGAGAGTAGGATCGGTGTGCTGGAGGAAAGTAATGGCAACTAAAGAGGTCAGTATTGATCGCTGAGACGTGATGAATGGAAGCTTACCGAGCCAGTGGTTGACCCACAAGTAGGGGACAAAGTACCAGATGGCCATGTTGTAGAAGCCAAACTTCTGGACGAGGAAGTACAGAGCAGTAATGGTCAGACCAATACCGATGTCGCTCAGAACAATGAGCTTGGCATCACTGTTCTCATACAGAGGGCTGCGGGGATCGAAGTGGTTAACACCGCCACCGAGGCCGTTCTTCTTGCCCTTGCCGCGACCCTCACGCTGGCGCTCGTGGTAGTTGTGACCGGTAACGTTGGTGAGGAGGTAATTGGGCCAGCCAACAAGCTGCTGAAGGACGAGCATGAGCAGGGTGAAAGCGGGAGTCTCCTCAGTGAGTTCAGCAAGCTCATGGGCCATCTTTCCAAGACGAGTAGCCTGCTGCTCACGGGTTCGGGGGACAAAAACCATATCGCGCTCCATGTTGCCGGTGGCCTTGTGGTGCTTTCGGTGGGAGATTTGCCAGCTGAAGTAGGGAACGAGGAGAGAAGAGTGAAGAACCCAACCGGTAATGTCGTTGACAAGGCGAGAGTCGGAGAAAGCGCCATGGCCGCACTCATGGGCAATGACCCAGAGACCAGTGCCGAAAAGACCCTGAAGAATGGTGTAGACAGCCCACAGACCAGCACGGGCGGGAGTAGAGGGAATGTTCTCGGGAGTCACGAAGTTGTACCAGATGCTGAAGGTGGTGGAAAGAAGAACAATGTCGCGGAGAATGTACCCATAGCCCTTGAGGGCAGAGCGCTGGAAGCAGTGCTTGGGGATGGCATTGTAGATGTCCTTGATGGTAAAGTCGGGAACCTCGAACTCGTTGCCGTAGGTGTCGAGCATAACACCATACTCGGACTTGGGCTTGGCGATGTCGACCTCGGACAGGGATGAAAGGGAGGTAGAGGAAGCCGAGTGCCGGGGAGAGTCTGAAGGAGAGACGGCGGCTGAGGACTCGGAGTCAGTCACGGTGGTGGAAGTGACAGTGCGTCGAAGAGCAGGGTTCTGCTTGGGCAGAGCCGAAGTCGAAACGGACGCCATTGTGAGAATGAAGGTGTACGACCGACAAAAGACAACAAAGTCAAGTAGTCGAGACGCCAAAGACGATTGTCAGACAGAGAAGGGAAAAGAGGTGAGAGGGAAATGGGAGGCCGATGTTTATAAGGGGGGTTGAAGCTTTAAGTGTCCCGTACCCTCGACTTATGCGAATCTGCTCGGCAAGCGTTTTGTTGGGGCGTGGAGCCCACTGAAGGCAGGTACTTCGGTACAGGTAACCTGACTTCTCAGCGCAGCGGCAACACAAAGCAGAAACAACGGGCAAGTGGGACGATATTGTAAAACTGGCAGGTAAGGATTGGATACTTTACCTGCCTACAGAGTACAGTTTTACCGCTTTTCCTTGTCTCTGGCAAAAAGATCGACAATTCTCAAAGGTGAGACAAGAAATCTGCAGCCAGAGATAAGGGAGGTATCTTGTCAAAGTTCACACCCTTGTTCAGTTTCAAGCTATAGTGTTTTACTTTAAATCGGTGACTTAACTACAAACTACCTGAGCTTCAAAATGCTTTGGTACCTATACACACAAACTTGTGGATGACAGCTATCGTTGATCCAGAGGCAACTGCTTCAGAGATAAAGATAGTCGCAGGCCCCAACTTGAGTCGCGACTAAAAAAAAAAAAATCCATACCCCAGAAAAAGGCGCTAGAAAACGGGTCGTGCTTCTAACCCACCCCCTGAAAGGTGGCAATACTTAGCTCCTTGTACCATTCTCGACCAGCAAAGCAGGTGACGGGGCGGCCGATTGATGGTCTTGTCCTACAACAGCTTTCACAAGCAAGAAGACAAGCTTCTTTCTTGTCCTGAACTTTGCGGAGGAGGCTAGCTGAAGCCATTGCCAAGTCTGCGCTCGTGCAGAATGCTCACGACCCAATTAAGCTTGTTCAACATGGTCATCAGATAAGATGCACTTCCCAATGGTGCCTTACAATGCTTCTCACCTTCCATCTTTTGCTCAGACGTGTCGTTGATTTTACCATCGAAGTTGTACCCGTGAGTAGGCGAGTTTCCGAAACCCGGCCCCGGCCCCGGCCCAGCTCCGGCCGGCGGAGCTGGAACAGCCTCAATGGCATGACTCTAGACAACAACCGCCTCCAAAAGGTTTGAGCTTTCGCCTTCCAACGGATAATATGCAAGATGCAATCGAATGCGGCTGCACCCTCTTCAATACGTTAGTTCAGATCTTCACACCGCCTGAAGAATGGATCTGCCTTCGCCCACGGGACATGCCCGACGATACAAGAGGTGGCTTACACCATATTTTCAACAAGCAAATGGTAAAACCCCGGAATGCTATCACAGCTCTTAACTCTTGCGATGATTGATGGCTACGAAATAAAGTGTGTGCCCTAGGCCTCATAGATGCAAGTCCTGGACCAGAACCTGAGCCTTGAATTCGACTCGCTCGCCCCTCCCGGAGCCTTCTTGGATCGGGGGGTTCCAGTTGGAAGCTTGTGCGGGTCAAGTGGCTCCAAACCAGCTTAGGGCTGGAGATCATCGACATGTGAATCAACCCTGACGGACGGGGGGAACCGGGAGGGAGACGTCGACGTCGACCACTGCGAAAGGGGCCAAAGGGGGGGGACGCTTAGCGGCCCAGGCCAAGGACAAGGCTCTCCGATTAATGCTTGTCTCTGATTTTGTTGACGATGTGAATTGAACACGAATCGATTGGTTGCAAATTGCGGGAGAAGCGCTCAGACAGTGGACACAGGCGATAAATCTGGTCGAGACAAAGACTGGCCAACCCCAGTTCTCTGTGGAGCTCTGATAGCCGTGATAAACTGTAGTGATAATCGCCTCTGAATGTCATTATCGAGATCGTTCAAACCATGGCTGATGGTCGTCTGATCTGGAGCACGCACGATGGCATAGATGGCTGATGGGTATTGCTCATGGGCATGTGAATTGTGTTGATTGCTTGTGAATGAACCGAGGTGAAAGCCAGCTTGTGCTAAGATAACCTTACTTACACAGAAGGTTGACCAGAGAGTGTATACAGTACAAAGGACCTGCACCAGCTTTTTGGTCGGGCAGTTTCTATGCTGATCAGCCTCAATGCGGTTGTATAGCTTTGTTGCATGTCGTGCCAAGCTGCTGATTCTCTTGCACAAACCTGGGGAATGACTGGTGAAATGCGGCACAGCACACAGTATACAACGGGTGCATTACCGAGTACCTGATTTTGACTGATTGCCTGCTTAGAAAGTTGACCACCGCCAACTGATAGCCGTCCAGGGGTCGCTGAATCCGAGCTTCAGACCACTGTCAGTTACATATCCGTAGGTAGTTAACCTGAAACTCAACCCATTCTCCGGAACATTTTGCCAGCTTCTTTTTGGTGGAGAAACGGACGCTCCGAATAACGCACGTCCATTCTTCCGGAACGAACAATGGGCGATTTGATTTGGCTATTATGGATGGAAAACATCGAATTTTTTTCTTGCTTCCGTTCTGTTGGGAATTTTGTTGAGTTCCATGAGCGGGACCCCTGGTCTTGGCATGGCAGTCCAAGGGTTCAGTGGAGCGGGTGGGGGAGGGAGCGGCTCGGGATACGACTGGCTGGCTGTGGCGCAAACAAGGGGCAGTGAGTGGCCGCTCGACACTTTGAGGCGTCTGTTTGACGTGCTTGATATTTGAAGAGCACTTGGCTCTTTGGAATTGGAGAAGATATCATGGATAAACGCCTTTCTTGAGCTTCAATTATTGAATAGGTTATTAGCTCATTTCCTTTCATTGCAATCCTGAACTTTATACAGTGTAACAGGGCAGTTTTCAGTTTTTGCCCCCCTGCTCTAGGGTCCAAGCGCCCCACGTGTCTGTCTGCTTGGCAGCTGCTTTCTTTCCCTTTTTCGCGGCTCTTGCTTAAATCGCAGGGAGATCCTAACCCCGCCATTGGATCTCTTTTAGACCCCTCCTAAGAAATAAGCTAGGTACCTTATGATAAGTCCTTTACTTCTAGGGGCCTACAGTTTTATATATATTAGATTATTATTTAAAAAGATATTATAACAATCCCTAAAGTTCTTACTAGGTTTTCTAAATACTTAGGGTTAACCTCTAGTACTAGGCTTTTTATAAGGGCCAGATACCTATGGCAGACTCTTTTCTTCTGTTACTAACCTACCCCTCCTTTTTTCACGTCGTTTTGTTGGAGACTTGGAGTCGCTTCCCAGCAACTATAAGCAGAGCCTCTTTCCGATGTCAGGTCATGGTGGTTCGATATCACGAATTCCAGTTCCTGTTTTCTCCTCGATGCTTACTAGGATCATCACTTTTCATCTTACTTGCAATTGTTGAATAGCTTCCTTGTTACCGGTGTTCTGTACATACATGCCAAACCTGGCCCAATTCTCCCAATTTGCATTATTCTTCCCGTTCATGCCGTTCTACCCTTTACAGCATAAAGCTCTGCTATCTTGCTTCAATGCAGAGTGTGAAGCAAATCTGCTCTTGCGTATCAATGGCCAGAAACTAGGCTTCCAATCGATGTGTCGTTGTAGAGTCCTTCCAAGTGACACGCCTAAAAATCTTAATAACTGTGGTAACAAAAGCCACGACGACAGAGTCATCCCTTCATCATCTTCCCTATTCCTCATCTCTGAGATCCATCTCACTGCTTGCGCATCGACTTGTATTCATGATACATCATCCTGATTTGTGAACTTGGTGTCATGGCTTCAAAGTCGGCCGTTTGCTCTCGGAACTGGAGAGCCGGCATCTCACTCTCGTGTCGGGTTCCGCCACTGGCGATGTCGATATCGCGGGGAACACTTGTCTTGAACGTGAACATCTGGCGCGCCCGGCCAGACGATGGGGGATCTGGGGTCACGAACAAGCTTGGTGACTCTTGGTTCCCGGAGCGTCGCAGCAAGGGGTTGGAAGCAAGCCCAGGATTCTGGCTAACACCATGAGGTGTCTTGGGTCGGCTTTGAGTCTGGTGGGATACTGGGGCAGCGGGGGGGTTGCTTGGCCCAGTGGCTGCTGATGATCCTCTTGCAACGCTCGAGCTAAACAGGTCTTTGAGAGATGGGAACTCGGGAGAACCAGATGCAGAGGCCTGGCTGGTGGTGCGTTGAGGCGCGTCCTGGCGCTGTCGCTTCCTGCCTGCTGGAGTTGGAGTACTCGGTGCAATCACTTGGTGCTCCTGTTCCTTACTCTTGCCTCTAATAGCAAGGTCTTCATTGCCATGGCGAAGTTCCACAGAGCCTGCACAGGCCTTTCTCTTCTTAACTGTTCGGGTCGGGTTGTCGAAAGAGTCAAGGGCCCGCTGGAGACTGTTTTCTTGCCGTGTCGCCGCTTGTTGTCGTTCAGAGAGTTTGTTTACATAGTACTGGACTTGAGCTGCACCCTGCGGTGTGCTAGCTGGTATATCCGTCTCGATCGATGGTAAAATCGTCTCTCCAGGTGTGTGTTCGTTGTTTCGAGCTTGTTCGCTGACTGAGTAAATGCCAGCTTCTTCATCTTCTTCATCGATCCCGTCATTGTTGTGAACATGGCCATCCTCGACATCATTCTGCTCCAAGTGCTTGCGAAGGTGCTCCTCTAAGCCTGGCTGAAGGCTCATCGCCCACGACATGACCGTTTCGTTCTTGAGAACCAGATCTGAGTTGGGTCCTTCAGTCTCGATTCTTTTCCGCAAATGCTGGATATAGAGTTTGTATGCCTCGGGAGAGCTGTTGGCTTTCAGTAAAGGTGGTCTAGTCAAGGATTGCAGCTCGTCCATCCTCTGTTCCCACATCTCATTTGTCCATTCAACGAGCTTTGATCCAACGAAAGACAAGACTTTGTCCTCAATAGCTTGCCAGAGATCATTTTCGAAGTCCACATTCGGGGGCTCAGCTCGAATCTGAGGTTCCCGTCTTGAAACCCATCCGGCAGACTGTTCTAGAAAGCCTCGATTCTCCATGCAGAATCGCCGAGTAAAAGCTTTGTTCCACTCATCAACGAAGTGTGCAAATCCAGACTTGCTTTTAGGCGCTGTTAGAGTACCTTTTCGCAGGTGATTCCGTCGAACCCTGCACCAGGAGTTTATGAGGCCTCGGGTATCCCAGATCCTAGCCATGTTCACAATTCCGTCAGACGCCAGCCTAGAATTAACTGCCTCCTAAAAGTAATTCTCTGGAGTGTCTGCGTCAAGGTATTTATCTTGCAAATCAAGACAGACTTTGAGGATTTGGATTTTATCGGAGTCATGCTGTATTTCGCGAGAATCCAACAACATTTGCTTCGAACTTTCAGTGGCATTTTCTTTCGCAGTGACCTGTTCATTTGTGTTTGGGGCAATCCCTTGCTCTCTTTCTGTGTCAGTAGGCTTCATGTTGTTGGTAGAAGGCATCTGGATAACGGCTAGCTTTCGGTGGCCAGTTGGATGAAGATCTCCTCGTGGTGCTTGAGGTTTGGTATAACCATACTAGTAGGTAGTCAGTACGCGCGTCGGCTGGTGTTAACTCGGTAATATGAAACTAACCAGGTCACTGGCGGATTCTGCCTTAGAATTCTTCTGCTGGCTTTTGGGTGAGACAGAAAGCTGAGAGTTTGTAGAAACTGACGCCTCTGTAGCCGCTCCGACTGATTCTTGGTGCCATGTACCGTCAGCCTTTCTTTTCGCTGTGGCAGTGCGCACAGCTGCTGGGGTTTCAATAACCATCCCAGAGCCTCGCCTAAGAGAAGACTCACGGTAGTTACCCTGAGCCTGGGCAAGACGGTCATCATGAGGGCCTGTCCCCTTCGCTTTGATTCCGGCGGTGGGGGCTCGTGTCTGATCTCTTTCTGGTGAGCGTGCTGCTTGAGGCTTTTCGGGCGAGATCAGAGAAATGACATTATCTGATTCGTTGTTCTTTTTCTTTTTCTTGGTTTCCTCTCGAGGTCTCTTGCGAATGGGAGTGTCAATAACAAGAAACTCATTGATATTCCAATCGCCGGGGTCTTGACTCTCCTGGCGCCCAGGCGAGGATCTCAGATCCGCAAACTTAGGAACTCCAAAATCGATGTCATCCTCTTGAGAGGGTTTGTCTCTCTTCTTCTTTTTGGACGACCCCATGATGAGCAAGTGAATGGAAGAGTTTGTAAATCAAGAATTGAGGAATGGAGGAATAGGTCCTGCAAGATGAAATGTCAAGGAGCGAAATTAACAAGATGAGATGGTGAGGAATGAAAGATAGAAGTTCCTGGATTTTGGTTGCTAGGCAGAATTCTTAAGGGTATGCTTGAAAAATCTGAGTTGCTTGCGAGTGCGTGGCAGCTGGCAAGCAGCCCGGTTAGATGGTCCTCCGGTCTGCTTAGGCATCCTGCAGGAGAACTGCAGGCCAGTGATCAACTGAGTCCCATAGTCATACATGAGCCCTTTTAAATGTTTCAGTAGTTTTTTGCATCTGATGATTCAGTGTCGTTAAGATCCCAGAGCTGGGGGTAAAGGAGTGCCGTGGGCCAGCTACTTGAAATAGCTTCACCTAGCCGCTAACGCTTCCAAATCTAGAACGAGAGGCATATTCCCTCGGAATTAGCAGTTTTCTGGTGACTAGGAGAGAATTCCACATAGAGCACTTTCTTATAAGTCTATCTAGCAAGTACCTGCCTAAGTAGTTATCCATTAGATAAGGCTATTAGGTTATAAAGTAAGGTACTTAATTAAGGTAATTCAGGGCTTATTTAACACCGAATTATAGCTAATTTTTACCTACCTAATTATGAAGTACTATAAGTTTATAGGAGCTAGTTAAGAAATTCACTTAATTTAGAAGAGGTAGTTAGTTATATATACTTAAAAGAAGACAGATAGCAAACTATAGAGACAGGCATAATAGTTCGAGTTGGCGTTAAGAGTGGCCATTTCTGCCTTGGAGACATGCAATTCGAGTTCAACAATATGAATCACGAAACAATCACGAAACAATCACGAAACAAGGTTACTAAAGGGTTCATGTGGAACAACGTTACCACATAGCAATTGGCGACCATTTACGTCGCTGAACTTGCTCAGCACGAGAACGAGGGCACCTCTAGCAGCGTTATTTGGATGCTATCATAGAGCTTTCTTAAAGCCTTGCGCTTCAGCGATCTAAATCAGAGAACCTCACAAGGATTGTAGTGCGATGAGTTACCTAGGTAGCTTCTACACAGCTTGTTCAAGTCTGTGCCACCCACATTCGCTCTGTGTTCCGGTCTAAACCTGTAACCAAGCTTCCCAACCAATTATCCACTACGCAGGCCGCTTCGAATTCGCATAGCGTAAGTAGATGTGATGCAGTAATTCTCGATGTCCGCTTGGTGTCAGTCATCAGCGTCTGTATCTTAGCTTCCAGGCAACGATGGTTAAGGCAAAGCAACCGCAGGCATCGTAGAAGTTTCGTGAGATCACCGGTAATTTCTTTGGTGTCACGCATAGTGCCATGAAAAGATCAGGAGCTTTTAGTCCCTTATAACTCGTGTGATTCCCAAGGCGTGTTGGGACCTCATGGGAATCGTCTTTCCATTTTGTTCTAGACGGTCTTGCTTCTACATCTGGTCGAAGTACGGGCGTAGACACTGGGGATGTGATTAAAGACGTGAGGGATGCGAGCAAAAACGTGGGAGTAGCTTCAAGAACTCTTATTGAGAGGTGTTCTAGGTCCTGTGCTGTAAAGACAAAGGAGTCCATGAAAGCAAAGACTGTTCTCGTCTCTTTATTGATATCTACTCGTTTATCAAAACCACCATCCTTTAAAGCTTCATAATACTACTAGTCGTCAGGCATAAGTCCTTGAGTACCTCTCATCCCCATAATATCCGCTCAAAGAAACATCAAGGCTCCATGTACCTCCGGGACAAAGCCCAGGCAGATTTTCTTTTTTTTTTTTTTTACCATCACTTCATAACAACATGACAAACAAAACGACGCCAAGCTCACAACAATCACCACGGTACGAGCGCACCGTCACTCTCAATCACTTGTCTCAGTCGCTGAGGCATGAAATCAACCCAGACGTTGAGCCTCTCCATGTCAAAGGTCGCCCAGGCGTCCCGCACCATCTTCTGCAGCGTCTCATCCTCCCAGTCCTTGGGAGGGTCCATGGTCCATTGCTTGCGTAGCGGCCACAGACTGTCGAGTGGGTTCAAGTCGGGGCTGTCGCCACAGTTGAAGTAGTACCGAAGACCATGATCATCCTTCCACTGCTGTACCAGGTTGACCTTACTCGCGGCGCCGTGTGCAAATGCTTCGCAGTCCTCCTCGATGATGAAGCTCTGCGCACCGGTAGTGTTGAGCCATGGCTTGATCGTCTTTTCGAGAATGTTATCTTTGTACTCTTGCATTGTCATGACGCCCGTGCAGTTGGGGCTCGTCGAGTCTTCGTAGAAGATGGCGTCGCTCTTGAAGCCGTATCCCACTGCTACCCAGGCATGAGCCTTTCTCAAGTCGCGTGGCCAGTCAGCCTCGGGGATTTCAGAACACGCCTCGCAGAATCTTTCACCAGGGCGAGGAATGAGACGCATCTTGCCTTCCAGACCAAAGCCGAAATGCAGCTCAAGAGTGAATCTAATAGCTCTCCAATCCTGCGGCTGGGGGTATGCCTCAAGCATGCGTCGAGCATACTCAACTCTCTTCTCACGAGCCTTCTTGTGCACCCATGTTCTCGGACATGCCAGGCATCGTCGATATCCCAGCGTTCCCATTGTTCTGTGCAGTGTTCTCGGGTTCACGTCAACCTCGACACCTGCCTCCTTGGCCAAGCCGTGCCAGTTCAGGTTAACATTGACGTAGCGCTCATCCCAAAGGATCTTCTCCATCTTCTGCTGATCCTCCTCTGAGATCTTGAGAGGTCTTCCACGCGTCTCTTCCCACTCGGGATCATTGCGCTTAGAAGCAGGGACGCTGAGCGCGGCATAGCCCTGCGAACGCGACAAGTCAAAATGCCGAAAAATGGCCGACTTGTTGACGGGCAGACCCTGAGACTCAAGGTACGAGATAGTTCCTCGAACCATGGCCTTCTTTGGCGTGTCGCCGTGCTTATATCCGGCTGGCATACTGAGCGTCGTGTTGCCCGCTTGGGGGTTTCTGGTGGTGTAAGTGGGTGGAGAGAATGAATGGGACGGCGGTGTTTGGATGTTTTTGTCTGCTCCCATTGTTTGCGCGGTAGATGGTGAGGGGTCAAAAGTTAGCGGTGATCACGTGATGCTGCTTTGTCTCACGACGCGCCGCTTATTGTGTCACCTAACTGCGCCTGAGAGACAAATGCAAAGCGATCATAGCAAAATGTGTGACTTTAATTTGAGAAAAGTTACATTGGTTCCTATGCCTAGTTTTTTACATCATCGTCATCCAGTTACCGTAAGTTGAAGTTGTTCACATGATACGAGGCTGAAACATCAGTATTGCTTCCTACCCTGCATCATTATGTCGAATTTGGAGTTTTGCTTTGCATACGATATTGCAAATGAAGATTGTTTCGAATGACGTATAGGGTTGTTTTTGTTCATGTTCCTATTGTCATATACTTCTCAAGCAAAATGAGGTGATGCAGGGACGAAGTAGAGTTATGCTCCAAACAAACATACGTCTGCCCGATGCCAAACAAAAATATCCCAAAATTACAGCTTGCAAAGAGTATTCTTGCTTGGTTTACACAACAGGGTACAAGAAAATCATAATGATCATCAATATGTTTATTCAAAAACTCGTTATCCAATTTAGATAACGGCAATTAAGAAGATAAACACCGCTCTATAGGCCTCTCCAGACATTTCATAAACAAGTCTCCACATCCCATCAAATATCCACACAGTCCATGTAATAAACGCCGAGAAATGGGCCAATATGTCCCCATCTATACCAAATATACAGCTTGAGACCTGGCCTCAGGAGCCTTTCCAAACGGTGGCCCGATTAAAACGCCTAAGCTTTTCCTGCCTCACGGACTGAGATCATAAACTTGTCCTCGGCACCAACTTCACCAGCAACTCTGGCCGCAGGTACTTTGGCATTTCTTTCAGCCAGGATGGTTTTGACTTCATCGGCTGTCTTAGCGCCGAGAAGTGTCATCTCTCTGCTGAGAAGGAATGCCACCGCGGCACGGATCAGGAGAGCATCTCCCTCAAAGACGTACACATCCCACAATCGAGCTGCTTCGTCGATGGCCAGATGTTTTGTGAACAAGGCTGTCAAGATATCTGATAGAGATTCCGCCAGGTCGACATCTGGAACTTTCTTGGTGAGATGCGTATGTAACGTGGCGGACTTGAGAGAGAGCGTCTGCATCACAAGGTTGAACGCGGAAGCTTGTGCACCAGGGTCCCCCGTGTAAAACGACAGAGGCAGTGGACGGTTGAGTATGTTAGCGAGTGCGACGAATGCGGAACCGGCATCGGGAAGATTGAGGAGCAGCAGAGCCGCGATTGTCTGACGGACTTGGTTAGCATTTCAGGTAGCACACGGTGGCTGGCAGTACTTACGTTACAACCCCGGACATAACCAATATCGCTCCTGTACATGGCATATGCACTCAAGACGTCAACAAGACTCTGGTGCAATGGTCCTTCAACATCGAAAATGCGGAGATCCTGCCAGGTGTTCTGTGCGGCGTCTCTTCGAATATCCTGGAACCACTTTGCTCTTCTGGCATCCACCGCATCTCCCCTGTCATCCTTGACCCTAGCTTCAATTTCCTGAGCTCTGGCAAGTGCTGCCTTGAATGACGTCTCTGACAGACCCAGTTCGTTGCCGATTGCTCGACTCCAGATGACTCCGCGGCTACGAGGCGCAATACCTTTCCACCAGAGTTCTCTCGTCCTGCGCTCACGGATAGCATCGTTCCAACGCGGAATAACATCCTTCTCCCAAATGTGCATTAGATTGTCGGCTGTGCTGTCGCGGCCCTCGATCTTGGCTCTGCGTGCGGCTTCACGTCGTTCCTCGGCCTTGGCACTGGCTGCCATCATCTTCTGATACTCCTTGAGGTGTCGACGCTCTTCAGCGGGGTCTTTGGGTGGTAGCCATGAGGGACGCGTCCGGCTCAGAACAGCTTCTTTCTCCTTGGAAACAGGAAGGGGGTCAATCATGATGTTGGTCTTGCGAAGAGGTGGTAGCTCGGGCGTTGACTTGACACGCTGTTTCCTGTCGTATGTATCAACAGACCCTCGGGATGAGTTCCAAGTATTGGGACGTTGACCCGCAGGGCGTTTAGCGTGTTGCTCTTCGATCTCATCAGCGTGTTCCTCTAGCTTCTCTGTCAGAGTCTTGGCCTCGGCGTTGAGTTCCGCCAACGCCGCATTCCAGCTATGTGCTCGTGACTTGGCAGGACTACGAGGGGCACCATCGGTCTTCCAGGTTGGCGATCGAAGAGAACCCGAAGCCTGCGCAACTGCGGGTGTTCCATTGCCGACGCTTCGAACTCGTTCTTTGGATCGATCGGGGGAGGGTGAAACTGAGGATGCTTGACTAGGAGTGCGCTCCTGCATTGGTCGAGGGGAGAGGGGCACGTTGTCCAGGAACATGCCATCGGGGATATCGTCACCATCGTCTTCATCACATTCTCGCTCAAGGTCTGTAAAAGATTTGCGCTCGCGGCCGGCCTGCCAGCTGCCTCGACGAGGCTTTTGAGGGAAGCTCGGGTCCCTCGGGTGTAGCGAATACCCAGGGCTCGGGCTTCGATGTCGCCGAGTGAATGGGAGAGAGGATGAAGATGGGCTAGTCAGAGTCTTTGGCCGCGTGGCAGAGAGTGGCTCTGTCAATGCGCCCAGGTTGGTGCTGCGTGGGTTCGAGGTGTATACGTTGGTCTCAAGAGTTGGGAAAGGTGGTCGAGCTTTGGAAGCGGTCTTTCCAGCTGCAAGAGTTCGGCTCGAAGGTTTTTTGGCCAGACTAGGGCGGACGTCGACTTTGGATGGGCTTTTGAGGGTAACGGTGCTGTCATCGTCGAGTCCAATTTCTTCGAAGTGGCCGACGTCAGCTAAGACGCTGCCATCGTCACCGTCAAAAGATTGGAAAGAGGAGGATTTGGAGCTCTTTGAGGTCGTCATTCCTGGCGGAGACCCGGGACTGGGAAGAACACTGCTGATATCAAGAGTGCGAATCATTGTCGCATCGCTGGGGAAACGAGGAAATGCTTGGACAAGAGGACCCTATCGACCCGCCCGAGAATGCTCAAGCAGTCAAGTCTCTCTGCTGCAATGTCTTGCAGTCTTTACCGTCTATTGAGTTGGTTCGATATCTGTGTTCGTGATGGCTTCGTATCGTCGTTTTTTTGACTTGGACGGCCTCGTTTGTTTTGGTCGGCTGCGCCGATGGGCTGTGCTCCGCCGGAGTTGGCGGTAGGCGTTGTTATGGGCACTGAATGTCAGGGTCGGAGGAAGCCGTTTCAAGATTGCCAGGGTTCGGCTCGATAACCAAATCCCGGACCAAGAGAATTTGTACTAAAGCAAGTCGGGAGCGAAAAAGGGAGACGAAATAGCGAGGGTACGAAGCGAAAAAGGGGCCGAGATTGAAGATGATGTGTTGGAAAGAGCGGTATAATTCAATCGATCAACGATAGACTGGGGTTGAATTGTTCAAAGAGTAAGAAGCACTTCCAAGAACGACCGACAAGAAGGACGAGTTTTTGGAACCCCGGACGGTGGTAAGCGGTCGCGACCGGGATGACGAGATATTACCCAAAATTAACGTTAAGCGCGGAGTTGAGAGAAATAGCCTCCAAAACAAAGGGGGGATTATCTGAAGATTGAAGGTTTGACACAAGAAGATAAAAGAAGAAAGACGCAGCGACGAGTAGAGAGGTAGGAAAGAAAGGGAAAAGGATGACAAGGAGAGAAAGCGAATCAAGAAATCACCGACCTAGACAAGGAAGTCCAAGTCCAAGTCCAACAAGCCCCAAGTCAAGTTAAACCGGGAAGTGGATGACGATCCCCAAACGAGAGACGGAGACAACGCCAGCGCAGCCAAGCAAATGATCCCACCCACACTTTGGACTGCAAAAAGATGGAATGCTTGTAGCTGTGCATATAAAAATAATAAGAGGGTGACTTTTGTCTTATTTCTCAGGAGTGGGCACTCATGGCTGTGGATATGGCCTTATCGGGTCAAGACATGCCAGGGGCTTGCACGGTATAGGCTATAGAGAGACTGTGTAACCACACACAAAAAGGACGGCGTCTACAGTGCCAATATGCTACCAAGTCCCCCTGTCGATTGTAATCTCGGCCGCATGCGCGGCTAATAAACAAACACAACCAATCACGTCTCACAACCCCAAGGTCTTGACGAAGCAAGCTTTTGGATCTCAATGCTGGATGGAACTCAACGTTACCTATTTAAAAACAAGCAATCTTGCGTCCCATATCGTAAGCCCTACGAACCCTTGAGCCCCTCTGTGGCCTTTGCGATAATCGATTCCAACTATAGCAACGGCCCTTGAGCCTCTGTGTCATGTTGGTACAAGAACCCTGTCAATCAGCTGTGTTAGGCACATCTTGTACCCTGTCCTTGTCCTGTAGGTACCTGCTTCCATATAGGGTGCGATTCTCCAAAAAGTGACTTCATCCATGCGTGCTCATTAGGTAGGTACAGTCGCCATATATCTCCAAACAACATCCTCAATCTCATATCTCGATCGATCGCATCTTCACTTCCGTCGATATCCACAGCTCGTTCCACCCGGAGTACTCTTTCGCTGCTTCTCTGTATCCGCAAGCATCTTGGCAATGAGATCTTCTCCATCTGAGTCGGAATCTTCAGACTCGCTCTCCTCATCTGTATCGCCTGGAATCAGGAATGCGTTGATACCTTCGAGCTGCTGTTGTTTCTTCTTTTTCTTCTCTGCCTTCAACTTCTTCTTCTGAGCTTTAATGGCTTTCTTCTTGCCGCGTTCCCTCCTGATTTCGTCGTTACGCATCGCTTCCTCGACGAGGTCGTCAAGTGCCATCTTTTTCGCTGTAAAAAGCGGGACCTGCGAGCCAGCAAGCTGCGAATACTGCATCGTGAGGTTGTACCAAAAGTTTCCGTATTGCTTATCGGTCTTGATACCTCTATGCTCTAATTCTGCGGCTACAGCCTGTGAGATGCGTTCAGTTTGAGGCGCAGGCATGCCCCAGTCGACTTTCCAGTTGTACTTGCGGTTGGTGCTATCGTTCTCGTTGCGACTGAATCCTTTACCCGCAGCAATTTTCTGTTTGAAACGAGAAACTGTGGGCTTGATGGCATGCTCTGAAATTCCATCACGAACAAGCGGAGGCTTGATCTCTTTCTCGGGGGGCTTAGTCCAAGTACTGTTTATGACTGGCTTCAGCTGCTGTTCCTCAAGCTTCTTCTGAAGTTCATCTTCAGAATCTATCGTATCCGCCGTTTCATGATATTCCTGCTGCTGTTTTCTGAGCTTTTCCTGAAATTCATCTTCGGACTCTAGCGTGTCGAACATCTCGTCAGCATGAAGGGTTTTCTGGATCATTGGAGCAGGCCGTTTGATTGGGGCTTTCGATGGTGTCGCTTGGCGAGACGCCGCTTTGTCTGCTGCGCTCTCGTCAGTAATAGAGGCTAGAGGAGTCATTTGTTTCTCTGGAATCAAATGTCAGCAAAGTGCTTCAAGGATGCCAGGTATCGCTTACTTTGTTGAAGCCATCGTGGACCCTTTGGAACTGGGGTTGCGGGTCGCTTGGTAGCATTCGGTCGAGAGGGCTTCCAATTCCTGGACCGGAGCTCTGCCAGCGTCGTGACCTTGTTGGCCATACGGCCTGGGGTCGAAGGTGTTGACGAAAAGCCGTTTCCTAACGAGGCTCGCTTGGCAGTAACCTCATTCTATGAGACTCTGCGCTCCGAGGGCCGGATGACCTTGGCTTGCTCCTTACTGTGCTTAACTCGCTCAGTGGGAGATGAAAGAGCATGCTCGTCTCCGGAAAGCGGGAAGAAATCGGGGAAGGGAGAGTAGACTGTCTCGTTATCGCTCTCGTGTCCTGGCTTTTGGCTGGGTGTCTTGAGGATACTCTTGAGGCCAATAAGAGCATCACGGTGATGAGGTCGGAAAGGTGACGGGGTGCCAGGGCTATTGCTGTGCATGAGCTTTCCCCCACTATAAACTGGCTGGAGTTGGTAAAATGATGAGTCAAGGCGCTCCTTGATGTTGGACATTGGACTGGCAGGGTGAGTCTTCATACTTCCAGGCATGTGAGTCTTATCATCAGATATAGGCTTAGTGGCTCGTGGTGAGTTCTTATATAGCGAGAGCTGGCACGGGATAGGTGGTGACGATCTGAAGTCCTCGGAACCATCAGAACTAGATGTATAGGCGATCGGTGTTGAGGTAGCAAATTCGGCATGATGGTTTGCTGTGATAAGAGCAGAAACGACTGGAGGGCCGCGTTGAAGACCGCCATCCTGGGACTCCTCGTCCTGGGAACTCTCGTGGGTAAGGGCCTCATCGTCGCTGAGGTCCGGTAGCCCCCGGTGTTCTTCTTCACTATCATCGGAGCACGGCTCGTATTGTTTCACAACACGGGGGTTCTTGGAGATCGAGCTACTCTCTTGCTTGATGTACGGCATGCCTCCATCGACAGATGCCTCTTCGCTGCTGTCTTGGCCGTCATCGTCGTCAGAAGAATATCCCAGGCTGCTTTCTTGTTTGATAGATCTCATATCCTCGTCATGAGATTCAAGCTTGACCTTCTGCGCCGCAGAGTCATCATAAGGGTACTCAGGCGCAGTGCAGAATGGCAGGTCGTTATCAGGAGACATCTCCCTTTCGCTAGAGGCTGACGAGGCTTGCTTGTTCTTAGTTAAAGCCTCCAGCCGGTCGTCTAGATACTGCATCAATGGGCCAGTAAGGTCGGGGGAAGGGCATGGCTGGTTTTGGGCGCTCTTGGGTAGAGGTGGGGTGGATGTGTTGGTGTTGCTGCCGGCAGCCTGACCAACATTGGTTGTTTTATCGCTCTGGACATCAGACACCCGCGCTGGCACAGGCGTGATTTCAGGGTCAGAGACATCAGAGCTATCGGAGGACGAGTCTTGGGTAAGGTCGACATGCATGCTCTGAATAGCCTGGTTCAAGGCGGGAGAAAGCGCACCACCTGAAGCGGTAGGTGTAGAGCGCTTGCGTGCAGAGATCTTTCGTCGCGGTTGGGGCTGGGGGTCGTCATCATCCGTATCGTTGCTGGTGGAGGCACGCACAGCTGCGCCTGGTTGCTTGGGAGATTGGAGGACTTTGACAAGCTCGCAATCCGAGTCGTCTTCCTGGTTTGTATTGAAAGAGGTAGGATTGTTAAGAGAGTCGCCGACTCGTCGTCTCTTGACGTTTGCCTTACGCTGCTCAAGTTGCTGGCGTTTCTTTGGAGAAGGCATGACCTTTTCGATAAAGCAGTCAGACTCATCACCGCCCTCGTGGGGAGAAGGACCGCGGTTTGCAGGTGCAAAGCCGCTGCGGCTTGGGGATGAAGAACCCAAGGGGAGCTCAGGAAAGGGGCCGCGAGGAGGTTCGGAAGTTGTCTGATGCCTACGAGCGGTTGGCTTCAGCCTCTGTTGAGATGATGCTGCGTTGCGGGGCAGAACAGAGGCCTTCACAGAAGCATAGCACCGTGCAGTGGAAGATTGCTGAACAGAAGACTGGTGAGTAGAAGACTTCTGCTCGACCTTTGCCTTCTTGATAGGACGAGCGCGTGGATTGGCTGCAACGAGCTTGCGCTTTGGGGAAGGCTGGACTTTTTGGATTTCGCAGTCTGAATCATCAGAGCTCTCGCCAGACGAAATGTCGAATGGAGTATGGGGAGAATTGGCTTGGGCGAGTTGGGACATTCTGTTTGGGGTGTCCTCGGATTGTTGGTTTGCTCGCCGAGTGGGTGTTTCGGGGATACGTTCGTTGCGCCCTTCAGCTCGCTTTCGGTTCTTTGCGGCTAGGGAAGACTTTGCTTGGGAGATGGGAGTAGAGGGGATAAAGGGTTGGGATGAATGACGGAGCTGTTGACGCTTGGTAGAATGCTGACCGGAAGGTCGTGATACTGGAGAAGAAGGAAAGTCGGATATCTTGGGTTGCTTCATCGTTGCGGTGATTCGCTGTCGGATTGCAGGCACGCAGCTTGCAAACACAAGCGCACGCCTATAGAACTAACAACGATTTGGTGATACAGAGGTAAATATAGTCTCGAGATTTGTTAGAATGACGATGATGACGACGATGAGTCGTAGTATGAGGTCGCAGAATGAAAAGTCACGATGTTGATGAAGTGGGTGGATGAAGGCGAGTGTGAATTTATGGGAGAAAGATGAGAGAGGGGCAAAGGCATGAATGCAAACAAAAAGGTTTCATAATCAGACAATAGAAATGTCTTATTGGGGTTTGCCAGTGGCAGTTTCAATCTAATGACAATAGATAGTCACAAGTGATGATAGGGGGACTGCCAGTTGCTGCCAGTGGCAGTGGCAGTGACGCTTCGCACACATTCACTGGAACAGGAATCTCGGTTTGTTTGTCATAAGGCAAGGTGCTCATTCACGATGGTCCTTTTTTTGCATTTCCATGCCGCCGCATCTATGGTATCATTACAGATCATCATGGTCTATGCACGTTTGACTCATCCTCACCGGCTACCTGAGCCCAGCCTTACATACGCTCTCGTCGACGAGGAGCTGCTCGGATGATGTCGTCAACTCGGAGAAGAAGCTAGTAAAAGTCGTTAGAAATATATTTATGGACAGAAATGTCATGTTGAGTGCTTACCTCTGCGGCCTCACTGGCCGAAGACACCACAGCCTTCTTCAGCTTGTAGCTCTCAATAACACCGAGATCCCGCATATCAGTGATGCCACCGCCAGGAGTCGCCAGATCCAGACCATAGGTAGTCAGGCCATCGTAGAGAGCCTTTCGCAGCCTGGCAACAAGGTCTCCAGAGTCGAGACCGGCGTTGTCAGCCAGGATAGTGGGCAGTTGTCGCAGAGCCACGGCAAAACTGGACACAGCCAGCTGTCGCTTGCCCTCAACTCGGGTAGCCGCACCCTCAACCGCCTTGGCCATGAGCATCTCAGCACACCCACCACCAAGAGTAGTTCGGGGCTCCTTGACAGTCTGGGACAGAACAGCAAGGGCATCATGCAGACTTCGCTCGGCCTCGTCGAGAAGCTGTTCTGTGGCACCTCGCAGGACGATAGTGCAGGCCTCTCCTGCGGATACCCCCGAGAACTTGATGAGAGTGTCCTCACCAATGATAACCTCCTCAATTAGATCGCACTGGCCAAGCTTGACTTGGTCGGGGTGGTCGAATGTAGAGGCGATCTCACCGCCTGTAACCAGGGCCAGGCGTTCAATACCATCAAAGTCGGCGTGCTCAATCGACATGATACCGGCATCGGTGAACAGCTGCTCAGGCCAGTTGTAGATCAGTTGTCGGTTGATGAAACAGTTAATACCGTGTGCCTTGATCTTTTCCACCTTGGCCTTCATCTTCTCCTTCTCGGCCTTCTCCAGCTCAGCAAGCTTGCTTGTCGAGCCAACCTTGACACGTGCACCAAAGATCTTGACCTTGTCGGTGTCCATAGAAGTGTTGGCCACCATGATCTTGGCCTTCTCTAGTCGCTTGGGCTGGTTGACACCGATCTTCTTATCGAGAATAAAGCCTTCGTCGAGGTAAGAGTCGCTCAGCTTACCTCCGGCCTTCTTGATGACTTGGATATGGCTGAGATTGCTTGTCTTGAGTCGTAGAACGGCATCGACGGCTAGTTCGGCGAATTGGTCACGGTCTTGGGCAAGGACCTTGGAGCTGAGGGTTGTTCGGGCAATAGCGAGCAAATCTTTTCTGAAGGCCTCGGGGTTCTTGCTGTGGTCAACGGCCGATCCCTCTAACGCCTTTAGGGCAGCCTGGCTGGCTATCCGGTAACCCTCAATGATAGTCTGAGGATGGATCTTCTTGTCGACCAGCTTTTCTGCCTCTCTCAATAGCTCGGCAGCGAGAACAGCGACCGAGGTGGTACCGTCACCGACTTCGTCATCCTGGACCTTGGAGATATTGACCAGGACCTTTGCGGCGGCGTTATCGAGGGCAATCGATTTGAGAATTGTGGCACCGTCGTTGGTAACCATGATTTCGGCGGTGGAGCTAGCATCGTGTTAAAAGGGGGGTTGTCGACCGCAAGATTGGCGCAACCTACGCTGACTGCAGGATCTTGTCCATACCCTTGGGACCAAGGGTGCTCTTCACGAGGTCGCCGACGGCAATGGCACCGACAAAGGCAGCGAGACGCGCATTCTCGCCCTTTTCTTCGGTGGTGCCCTCCTCAAAAATTTGGGTTGGTTGGAAAGACTAGGTAGGAGGGGCACATGTTAGCAATGTTGTTGTTCAAAGATATAAGTAGTTTCAGCAAGGTGATATTGGAAATAGGGATACACACCATGACGGGCAAACAATCTGACTATACACACGGCGAAACCTATAAAAACGAAAAAAGGTTGTCGTCGTCAACGTCAATATGCTTCAGCCTTGGGGTAGACGTTGCAGCCTTTTTTTCTGGAGCTCCCTCGCAGCTTAGCAAGGCAAACAACAGCCCCTCCACCCCAGGGGCCACTGCTCCACGTGACTTGCCCCGCGCTGAGAGGCTCAATGGAAGTTTCAAGTTCGGCATCTGGAACATCACTTCTCCGGCCACGCACACTTTGTGGGAAAGTTAAGCAGAACACCAAATTTGTGCTGCATTAGGTTGGCCACCGCAACATCAAGACTCCGCACGTTTCCGAGCGATCTTCTCCGCGGGTTTTAAACAAATTGCTGCGTGTCTTCCAGAGGTCACATCTCCCGCGCGCATAAAGGCCCTTTTCGCAAACCTTGTGCTCGGTAGCCGAATTCTCCAAACCCTCGAAAAAAACCGACCAGAAACGACTGAGAGCGGGGCATTTTTTTCTTGCACCCCTCCAAACCACCAAACAACGCCCATCATGGCGCCCTCCTTCGACCACCTCCGCGAGGCCGACCTTGACGATGACGAGTTCAACGAGGATGATATTGATATCTCTGATCTGCGAGAACGATTCGAGGTTTCCCTGGAGCAAGGCTATGACAGCTTCGTCGTCATCGACGGCCTGCCCCAGGTCACAGAGGACCAGAAGCCCAAGCTGGTCAAGTTCTTGTTGAAGAAGCTCAACACGGTTGGCAAGACACGAGAGGATTTGATACACATGCCCCTTGGCGACGACGGAAAGTCTCTTCGGTAGGTGCAATATTTGGAGTCGAGATGCGTCAAGAGCTGGAGCTGATACCATGTCAAGGTTCGCCTTTGTTGAATACTCTTCGCCTGCTGAGGCTGCCGCCGCTACTCGCCAGCTCGATCTTACCCCCCTCGATAAGAAGCATACTCTTCGCGTCAACAAGTTTACCGATATCGAGCGATATGGACGAGAAGGCCGCGTTGACGAAACCTACCAACCCCCTCACATCGACGAGTTCACTGAGAAGGAGCATTTGCGATGGTTCCTCAAGGATCCCTCCGGTCGTGGTCGCGATCAGTTTGTCATGTACCGAGGCGATAGTGTCGGCGTCTACTGGAACAACGAGAAGGATCAGCCTGAGAGCGTCGTCGAGCGACAACACTGGACCGAGACATTCGTTCAGTGGTCTCCCCTGGGCACCTACCTCACCTCTGTCCACGCCCAGGGTGTTCAGCTTTGGGGCGGCCCTTCGTGGACACGACAAGCCCGATTCGCCCATCCCTTTGTGAATCTCGTCGCTTTCTCCCCCGGCGAGAAGTACATCGTCACCTGGTCTAACCGTCCCATCTCTATCCCTGATGAGGGCCACCCCGCTCTCTCAATTGACGACCACGGCAAGAACTACGTTATCTGGGATATCGCAACCGCTGCTCCCCTTCGATCATTCGCTAACCTCGATGCCCCGAAGGCGGAGGATGGCAAGCCCCCACCCAAGATGCAGTGGCCTGCCTTCAAGTGGTCCGCTGACGACAAGTACGTTGCTCGTCTCAACCCAGGCCAGTCCATCTCCGTCTACGAGCTTCCCCGCATGAACCTTCTCGATAAGACCTCCATCAAGATCGATGGCGTTGTAGACTTTGACTGGGCTCCTGCTACTCCTAAGCGTGAGGGCGTCAAGAACTACGAGCAACTCTTCTGTTACTGGACTCCCGAAATCGGCAGCAACCCCGCCAAGGTCGGATTGATGAGCATTCCCTCAAAACAGGTTGTCCGATCCCTGAACCTCTTCAGCGTTAGCGACGCTAAGCTTCACTGGCAATCCGAGGCTGCCTATATCTGTGTCAAGGTCGACCGACACTCCAAGTCCAAGAAGTCTCAGGCCACCACCCTCGAGATCTTCCGCGTTAAGGAGAAGGGCGTCCCTGTTGAGGTTGTTGATACCATCAAGGACACTGTTATTAACTTTGCTTGGGAGCCCAAGGGCGACCGATTTGCTATCATCTCCACAACCGAGCCCGTAGGCGTTACCGCTGTTCCTCCCAAGACCGCTGTCTCCTTCTTCTGCCCTGAGAAGGCCAAGAAGGGCCAGCAAGTGGGTAACTTCAAGCACCTCCGAACACTTGATAAGAAGAACAGCAATGCCATCTACTGGTCACCTCGCGGTCGCTTTGTTGTTATTGCCACTATTGCCAACCAACAGAGCTCCGACCTTGACTTCTTCGACCTCGACTTTGAGGGCGAGAAGCCCGAGTCTGACAAGGACCTTACCGCCAACCTCCAGGCCATGAACACAGCCGATCACTACGGTGTGACAGATGTTGAGTGGGATCCCTCAGGCCGTTTTGTGGCCTCCTGGGCTTCTGCTTGGAAGCACTCGGTAAGCTAGCAATAACCACTGTTCTTGAATCTCATACTAACTGACACAGATGGAAAACGGCTACCACATCTACGATTTCAAGGGTGAGGCTCTGCGGGAGGAACCCCTCGAGAAGTTTAAGCAGTTCTCGTGGCGCCCTCGACCCCCAACTCTGCTCACAAAGGAGGAGCAGAAGGCCGTCCGCAAGAACCTCCGAGAGTACAGCCGTGTCTTTGAGCAAGAAGATGCCGACCGCGGTGCGTCTGCCGATTTGGCTGTGGTGGAGGCTCGTCGTCGCATGCTCGAGGAGTGGCACTCTTGGCGCGAATCTGTCGAGGCCGACGTGCTGGAAGAGCGTGAGGTGCTCGGCTTACCAAAGGATCCTCATGCTCCTCTGCTAGAGGCATACACAAAGTCTTTGGAGGGTACAACATCGGAGGAGGATCGGGTGATTGAGGAGATCGTGGAGGAGGTGCTCGAGGAGAGTGAGGAAATACTCGCTTAGAGGGCTTCACTGCATTTGCATGGGAGTGATTTGCTTGTATCTCGGTAGAAAACTGGTCAGGGCGAGGGGTCACGTAATGAAATTCTTGTCATTTTCACAAAAGGATAGGTCCAGTTCGTCGGACGCTCTAAAAGCATTCTCTGGAGTAACTCACGTTCCTCTGTTTACAGTAGTTCCCTTGCTGCGTGATAGTGTCTTCTTATATAGAACTAATCTCTTAATGCATACAAAAGTGGTATACATGCCCCAAAAGCGTGTCGTGTCTCACCGGGCGTTGAGGGAACGGGCTCTTTGGCCAGGAATTTGACGCTTTGGTACAATTCACAATAGGGCATGATTCCCTGCATGTGCAGAATAGATTCAATGATCCAACGTCAGAGTACAGTTGTGGTTGGACAGAGTCATCTGCTGCGAGGGCATCTTGGTATCTCGGTCACTTCTAGGTTTATGATAACTATTAAATGGAATTGATACAAACTAGGCAACTAACTGGTTTACTCAAGATCTTCAAAACATTGTCCAAGGTTTCCTATTGCAGCTGTGGGTGTGACTCGTGTGCACCATTTAAAGAGCCGCCGGCTCATAGTATTCGCGGAAACGGTCCGAGTTTTCCCACTGCACGTTGTAGACAACGTTCCAACACACAAGCAACAACATAGGGAACCGTACAGTCCAAAACGCTAAATAACCATCAGGAAGAGGTCCGACGGCACGTTTGAGCGTGTCAGGCATGTCCTCGTAATGATTCCGCTTGTTTCGTAACGCACGAAGTAAATCCAGGAGACGAGACCCAGTGTATTTGCGCTGCTTGCCAAGAGAGTCGACGAAGTCGCGAGGCAGTACCTTCAAGAAATCATTCCGAGTCACACCCGTCGCATGGCTCTCTAGCTCGGCTAATGCAGGCGAAGGCGGATCTCTCGGTTCCTTCTCGAAGTGGTCCGAGACGTCGCACAAGAAGGCGAGCCTCTTTTTGGAAGACCAAAAGAAGGGGTGCGCCATAATGTCTCTTGCGGTAGGGCGTCTCTTCGGATCTGCGTCAAGCATGGATGCAATGAGATCTTTAGCTTCGTAGGCAAAGTCGCCAAGGGAGTCAAGAAGACTTAAGTTGTACTGGCCCTTGCGGATGTTGACTTCCCGCATATAGCGATCGCCGCAGTCAAACGGATGCGACCCATTGGTCAAAACGTAGAAAAAGACAAGTCCAAGAGAAAAGATGTCGATGGCGCGTGTAGCACGCCGAGGCATTGCGTTGTCGTCTGCCAAGACCGATCCAGAGCCGCTTTGCGTACTGAGAACCTCCATCATGGAAGCGTCTCGGGCATCATCATCGAGGAGTAGCTCGGGAGCACGCCAGCCAGATGTTCCAGCTGCACGGCCAGTAGTCGCACCAAAAGATGACTGTCCACCCTCAAGCTTCTTGCAAAGTCCAAAATCGGACACCAGCATTCTTGGCTTGCCGTCCTTGCCCATATTGACCAGGATGTTCTGTGGTTTGAGGTCGCGGTGCACGATTCGGAGCTCGTGCAGATGGCTAATACCATTGGTGATCTGGTAAAGGATATTGGGCAAATCTTGACGACCAGCGTTGGCAATCTCACGGAAATAGTTGGGCTTTTCCACGACATCAGCTAACGAGGCTGCGCAACGTTCCAATGCAATGTAGAGGAACCCATCGCGCATCTGCTGCGAGTAGTATCGGATGACTGAAGAGAATGTTAGTCGCCACATTCAACCGGGAGTCAAAAGTCTTACCATTTGGGTGGTCATCGCTCTCTCTCAGAAGCTTAGTCTCTTGAGAAGCAATGTCATAAAATTGAATCAACATGCGCTTCACAGCCACCGCTCTCCCATCAAACTTTCCAGCAAACACCAAGGTGCCATTGCTTCCTGTGCCCAGCTGCTCATCTGTATTCACCTCGATATTTCCCATGCGAATGGTGGAACCTGTAACAGACTGCATGTCGTCGTGGACCGTCATGACATCGGGCTCAAGACTGGGCCAGTCGCCCAACTTCTTGGCGTTATTCACGGCGTCCTCAACTGTAGCCGTGCCGGGATCGTCACCACGGGACTGAGACGCTTCTTGAGCTCGCTGGCCCTTTCGGTGTTTGACACCTCCACGTCGCCCTCTATGAGCCTTCTTCTTCTTCTCTGAGTTACCATTCTGCTTACCGTTCTGGTTGTCGTTAGCCGCTTGAGTCTTGGGTTGGCTCTGAGGTTTGTGAGTGGTGTCGACTGGTGGCTTGGTAGGACTCGGCTTCTTAGGCTTCGGAGTTGCCTCTCTATCGGTCAGCTCTACCTCAGGCTCCAAGACTGATGATTCTGGAGCTGGTACAGCAGGCTCGTTTGTCTTCTCCTCCAACTTTCCCTCGATCTCCTCCAACTTCTCCCCTAGTTTAGGGTTATCATCTGAATCCTCTCCCAACTTCTCCCTCGACTTCTCTTCTTGAGTCTCGTGATTGGCCTCTTCGGTGCCGCTGCTTTCACCATCATCCACATCTTCAGCAATACCATCACCTTCAACTTTTAGTCCCAGAAGATCTTGTATCTCATTCCAGTAGCCTCTGCGCTTCCCACGCTTGAGATGTCGACGGATGTTCTTCTCGTTGTAATACAACAGCGAGACAAAAATGATGATAACGACAGGGTTTGTAATGAAATCTTTGACGCTTTGAGCGGCAGTCTTGTGCAGCCACTTGGCGTTAGCAATAAAGGTAGGCTCGTCTGAAAGGTCTAGATCCATGGGTTGAGGTTTGGAGTCATTGTCTTTCTCTTCGTGCTCTTCGTATACCTCGTACACCCCTAGCTCTTCAGTTGGTCCAGCAGGCAAACTAGGCGGGTACGGGCTTCCTCTCTTATTTTGGTTGTCAAGGAAGTGTGTACCCACCAAAACCTTGGACAACTTGGTTTGGTTGATTGTTTCCCAAGCAGGAGCAATGTCAAACCAGTCAGGATGAGAGATTTGAGCGATGGGAGCATCTATAATCAGGGGGTATGATCGACCAGACATGGCATACCAGTCTCCAGCTCGAGTATGATTGAGAAAAATACTGTTGCTGCGCATACGGGCGATGGTTTCGTCCTGTGAAGGCATGGGCGGCTGGGGTAGAACCACAAGATCTGGATTGCTCTCAGAGGTAGCATCGCCTGGGCGGCATACATCAAAAACCCGAGCAACAGGGGCCGCAAAGTGTTCACTAAACAGAGGCTCTGCCTTTTCAGACCTCGCATAGTCAAATGCGTAGACCTTGCCATCATGCTGACTGGTGATGTACTTGCTGTCGAGGGAGGAGTGGTGTTGCTGAAACAGGTCGCTGTCGTAGTTATTGGGACTCCACTCCGAGTACTTAAGTGTTGCAATAGGAAGGCCGTCATTACGTCTCTGAATCCCAACGGTATACTCGGTTCGGCCCAACGTGATGGTTCCAGTTGAGCTACACTCCATATTGCCTGCATCATACAATGTATCAGGACGCATACAACTCTCCGCTTCGTTGACGTGAGACCCTGTTGAGCCGAACCATTTCAGGACTCTTCCGGTAGCTGCATCGAGGGTAATCATTGTAGTCTTCTTGTCACCAGTGTATACAACAGGAGTAATATCGTCGGCGTATGGGGCCAATTCCTCGACTAGCTTCTTCATGGTAAATCCCGTCTTAACGAGACCATGATTAGAATCAGGAGCCCACATGTAGATTCCGCCATCTCGATTGGGCTCAACAGCCCAGACGTAATGATCAACTGGAAGATAATTTTCGTCGAGAATAGATTGTTCAGCACGATAGTGCTTGGTTTCTACCATAGGATGGTCGACTTCGAGATGCCAGCGTTCCTTTCCAGTTCGTCTGTCGTTGGCATATAGGTCTCCATCGACGGTCGCCAGAAGAACAAAGTCTTCTACTTCCCAATCCTTCAGACTCCGCGCAATCTGCGGCGACGTAAGCCCAGAAGCGGGGACACTGCTGGGCCGTTGATGTCGTGAAGGGTTTGGTGCTCTTACGGACTGAGCCGGAGCAAAAGTTGCGAGGGCGCTCGCATCGTCAGGAATGAGGATGTTGTCGTATTCTCTCTTTCGGTTCTTTCGGGTTGGGTCGATGTCCGGCTGAAGCTGTCGTTTCTTGAGGGTGGAAGCTTGTTTTACGTTTTTGACAGTCTCGCGAGCCGCTTTGGTTGCATCAATAGGCGTAGCAGCCCATTGGTGTACGACGGCATCGTCGGATAGTTGCTGGCTGCTGCCACCGGGGCGTTGCAGCTGTGGTGAGGCAGGTTCACCGGCCGGTCGATGGTGCTGCTGAGCATCGACGAGCTGTAACCAGGGTAGAAGGATAATAGCAAAGGCGAGAAGGAGTTTCTGTTGCTGCAAGGCTCGACGGCCCTCGCCCGGAGGTCGTCGCAGCATTTCGTCTCGTATGATTGATAGGGTGGACGATCACATGGAATCAAGGCAATATCTCGTGGGTTCAGGGTGGTGGCCGTGGAGCGACAACGGCCATGCCAGACTAAAGTATCGATAGGGGATCAGACGGGATGATTTGAGTTGTTGGTGACAATGCAGAATGAAGTCACACCACGCTGATGGAGCCGAGTAAGATTGCGGAGTCGGGCTCAACGTCGGTAGTAAAGAGGGGCGATAAAAAAGTATCGAGAGTAGCTCGTGAAGAAGGGATGGATATTGCTTTTGAAGATGAATCTGGAGCGTAGATGATATTGAAGATTGTGAAATCGAGTGGGAGGTTAGAAATGGAATACGGGGGAAGGGTTGGGCAGGGAGTCCTGCTTTTTGCCCTGCCCTCGTACCGTTGCTGACGGACGGGCGTTTCTCTGTGTGGACAAACCGGTGGCACGGACACTAAAGGGAAAGGCCAGGGACTGGCGAGGAAGGAGGAGGGGCTGTGTGGCTTGCGTAAGGTATGGGAACCGTATAGTTTTTCAATTCTTACTGTATGCGATCTAGACCTTCCATTCATTCATTGGTTCGGTCGTGTCGTGTCGTGTCGTGATGGTTGATCAAGGTCTTGGACTCGAAATGGTTCAACAAATTGTCAAAACACCTCCTTAACTTAATTACCACTAGGTACGTAAAGTAAACAATGGTCAAAGGCAAGTACCTAGTAAGTAGAGGTAAACCTAATAGAATACTTCGGCACTTTGTTTAATGTTTGGCCTAAAAGTGCCTTGTCAACTCTACTAACTGTATTATGGGGCTCTTATTAAATGTAATGTCTCGATTAGTCGTTAACCACCACCTGGCAAGACGTAAAACACGCCGTCATTTATCAATTAAAAGAGTATCTCAGAGTTTTCCTTACGAGACATAATCGCATCGCTACGTGTTTCCCCTTGCATTGCCAGCCACACGAGGAGATAAAGTGCTACGGAAAGGCAGGCCAGAAAAAGGCGGAAAGATCACACCAAATGAAATCACCATGAAGAAAAGCATTCGGAGTGCAGATATCAAGGTGCGTATGCCACCTGACAAGGTCCCTATTGAAGGTAACATGATAGTTGTCCTGTACATACATCCATTTGTCTCTACCTATTCTCGTGATTTGACCACCAACCCAACCTGCCAAATCAAGCCTTTTTCTAGACACGAGAAGTGAGGAGTAGTTGTTTCACCAGTTTTGAGGCCGTTGATATTGGTCATGATCATCGCCAACCTTTGCCGGCTAGAAATTCCCACACTGTCCAGCCAGCTTCCTCCTTTCTCACGTCCTGCTTTCTTTTTTGTGGGTTCGCTTGTCCGTACCCCAGATCAAGTGGTCTGTGCTTCGGGGACCCTTTCGCTTCCGTCCCGCCCTCCATTGAATGGCTGAAGCCGGCGCTTAATTAATTTCTTACACTCTGTATAGGTTAGTAGGTATGGATTTAACGATATGTTGTTGCGTCTTCTGCCCTTTTTGGTGTTTACCTATTCTAAGAAGGACTTTACTGATCATATACTCGCATGTTCCTGACTGTAGAGTTACCTGATAGAGGAACAATAGGCTCAGCTGTGTTGTGATTTATCAATCGATCTCAATCGTTGAACCTGGCTCTTAAAAGGTCATACATTCTGTGGCAATTTTTACATGTCACCATGGTATCCTGACACCTTGATTATGATTCGAAGCATTGATTCTCCCCCATTTCATTCCTTTATCCAAAAATCCGTGTGATTCGTGTATCTTCATGTACCGTATACAGGGCACCCATCCCTGATCTTCAACAAAACCATGCCGACCTCTGGAGCCACTATCGTATGTTCAATCCAATGTAGGCAAAGATACGCAACACAAAAATCGACTAGGTGACGACAACATCGATCGGGCCCAAGCCGGCGATTCCCAACCTAAGAATCTCAGGGTGATGACCTCAGCTTAGGGGTAGAGGAATGCGTTCCGGAGCTTGCCCCTCATTGTGTTCCTCGATCGTCCTAATGGCACTGTCGAATGCTACCTCAAGCTGATCTCTTCTCCTCAGCATGTCAGCATCGCAGTTGGGCGTGTAAGCTGCGAGTCCCTCAATGAACTTGACCAACTCAGGCCGAAGTCGGGTAAGGCAGTCTCCAAAATGCTCGAGGAAACCATCCCTCCTTATACTCTCCGGGTCCTTAATCAAGACGGTGACGAGCTTCGATTGGTTGATGCCGAACTTGCCCAGGAATGTTAGTGCAAGGGATGATTTAACGCTATCAAGTGCTCCTCTCCGTGTCTCACGCAAAAAACCATTTACACAAGATATTACGTACCGAGTCAAACATGTAACAAATGCTCCTCTGATCTCCGTATCCAAAGGGAGCCTCGGGCCGGCTGCTGATTTTGTTGAATGCCTGCTCAACCCCATCGATCA
This sequence comes from Fusarium buharicum, assembly GCA_014822075.1. NCBI lineage: Eukaryota > Fungi > Ascomycota > Sordariomycetes > Hypocreales > Nectriaceae > Fusarium > Fusarium buharicum. The sequence goes on along the minus strand of JAATHB010000173.1, from coordinate 1,856 downwards.
TGTCCCGGCAACGCAAGTACGTGTTCTGCACAAAAAAAAGTCGATACACGTCAAGTGATGCTGCAATTAAAAGCAAAATACGCACCCCAAGGATCTGGACCTGTACACCATCGCCTCCGATGTTGTGGGCGTGCGCAAAAACATCGGCAGCTAGACCGTTGACTTGTTCGATAGCATCTTTGACATCATCTGGACTCGAAGCAGTAGCTAATATCGGAGGGGTCATCGGTGTAACTATGGGGGGAGAAACTGGAGAAGCTATTGAAGAACGTATCGGGGAGGCAATTGGGGAGGCAATCGAAGAGTGTCTTGGCGAACCATTCGGTGAAACTACTGGAGTAGCATAGACTGTACTTATGGTAGCGATGCTATGAAGGACGAATGATGTGAAATGCATGATGAGAAAATGAAGCATACGCATCCAATCTTCGGGATATAACCAATCTGGCAAAACCGTGTCGGATAGTCGGAAATTAATATGATGATCTTACACGTTGCCTCTTCACAGGATAGACGACCTTACACGTTGCTTTGAGGGTATAACCCAGACTTGGTGTAAAGTGCCTACCTAGCCTCCGTATTCGATAGACGTGCTGGGTAAGGTATTAACACTGCAAGCTTTGGGCTGTCCTGGTAAGAGAAGTGATGTTGATGTTCTGCTGAAGTGGCACATTGCTTGATGGATTAAATATGAGATACTATGAAGGGGAATCCCCCTTATTATTTTAAATTACACGTGAAAACTCTTAAACACCAACATATCAATGGTTACAATACCTGAGGCAGTTAATATGAAATGGCAGAAACACAGGACTAACAACGGGATGCAATGTGAGTCAGGCTTGTTGCATGCGGCTACACCGATAACTCTACGCCTTCACGGAATTACCGACAGGAACGACTAGTCACAAGAGATAAAGCATGAACAACAGGAATAGACACGAGGACGACGATGAATTGAAACCATACGTTGTGTGTAAACGCAAGCATCAAAAGATGCATCGAGCTCTGTATGAGCCTGGATGCGTAGATTGTCCTCGACCGAGTCCGTCAAACCACAACTGTGCCCGTTCAAGATCATTATCTACTCAAGAGATGCAGGAATCACTCAATCTTACCTATGGAGTAGTACCAAGGCGTTAAATTTATATTGAGAATCTCTTCCTTCGATATTAGTTAGACAAGAGGCGCATATGGTATGATAGTGTAACCCCAAATGAAATCTAGGTAATATTTAAGGGAGATGAGGTGCATTTTATCCATCAGCCATCTGTGAAAACCGAGGCTTGCAGAGGTCGTTTCTGGCCGTCCACCTTTTTCATGTAGTTTACTCTTTCTAGGAAGAGTCTCCAAGGAATCCGCTGAGCACTTCCTGGTCATTTGTTGGTATTGTATTCATGCTGCCCTGTTCGTCTCTACTGACGCAATCAATCTGCATGTGAAATAACCCAATCTTAACCAGAAGCCTGCCTGTACTTGGCATTTCCACAACCATGCTACACTCCTGTTTGGTCTCAATGCTTGCCGATGTTTTCAACACCAAATCACCTCGCTCGCTACATCAATTCATTCCCCCAGTCCATCATTCAAGACTTCGTTACAAATGCGCGTTGCACATTACGTCTGGTCCAACACCACTCATGCATATCTACCAAGCATAACCTTGACTTAACCCCACTGCACCAAAACCTTTTTACCCTTTTTGTTGCCTTTCTTCTTGCCCCCCGCCTCCTCTCCATCGGCTGGCTCTTCATCAGCAGGCGTACTCGGCCCACTGCCCCACTGGAAACCCGTCTCGCGGTTACCGTAATCTCGTCGGACGGCGCGACCGTTACCGTAGCCAAAGATTGTAGTCG
>JAATHB010000172.1:0-44932 GCA_014822075.1 Fusarium buharicum | reverse complement strand
AAAACTAACTAATAGACTAAAAGTTAATTAGTTTAGTCACTAAGTAACTAGACTGCCTTCTATATTAATATATAAGGAGCCTAGGCTGCCTCTAGCAGCTATAGTAAGTCTTCCGGGCCCTCAGACCACTATATCCTTACAGAAAGTTATAATTTGTCTGGCAAATAGATTATAAGTCCGGTTTAAAATCAGGAAGCGTGTTAAAGTTTAAATCGTGCATTTAGCTTTAATTATCTTTAACAAAGTAACGATTTAGGCTTCACTTTTTAAATTTTTAAATTCGCGAAATGTTTTTTGCTGTCAACTTAACCGCAACTACTAAGCCTTACAGGGAGGGCTGCATGGCAGCACTAATACACGCCTATTACACGGGTAGATATAATAACGACCGGGGGCGGGAAGGGCAGCCGAACCAGGGGCACTGGCTGCACGAACCTTTATCCCATGTCCTTGTGGATAAGAACACGTTTCTCTCTACGCCCTGGTCTGGACCGTAGCTAGCGTCGCATCGCACCATGCACTGCTGACCTGATTGCACGCCTAGTATAAGAGGTGAGGGGTCGATCTAGTTACTAATCTTTGACTCAATGAACACGGCAAACGATGAACTCGGCCGGGCACCTTGCTTGCTGACTTTAATTCCCATGGGTGTCCTCGCAGTGATAATTGTTTCTCGAGCTCACTACTGCGTTTTTATGCGTGAACGCCGGACTTATCTCGGAGGAGATCGGCGTGTGGCACTGAAAGTCTAGACCAGGGTAGCGTTTAATTCGGCATCTCGGAAGACTTTTCTTGAGATAATTATCATGATTCCATACTGCTTGAGTTTCTCCTTGGTGAGAAGCAGTTGGTAGTTCTTGAAGATACAGACCTACACAATCCACTGTTGGGCTTACAGCCTGGATTATTTTAAGCAATTTGTATTAATCTGTTAATCCCAGATAAGACAATTGTCGATCTTATTATAGCTCAAAGAGATTGGAACTTTTTGACACTAACCTACAATTTATCTGAATTTTCTGGCTGATGGCACACTATCTTTACCTAGGCTGGTCTTTAGTTCCTCCATCCTCCAAGTATTAATTGTTCAATTTGTGGAAGCGCCGAAGCATCTACTTGAGAATCGGTGAGATGCTGGTCTAGTGACTTGCTGTTAATGTCAAACTCGCATGTTCAATGTAGCTTGGTTATAACTTTTAGAAAATAATTGTTTTATCTCGTGCAAAAGGACTCTAAGCATGATTTTAATATTGATGTCGGAGCCTAATATGGGACCGGCCTGCTCGCTCTTCTAGGTACCTTTACCGTAAGCGAAGCGCAACCCCGATATGGGCGACGTTATAGCGTATGAAGACTGTTTGTTGATTTGCAGTTAAATATCTTGACTTTAGAGTTACCCTTGAAACCTTGGTAGATAATTTTCACACTTACCTATTAGTCGTCAATAACACGATATAGGGCAAATCTTCCAACCCAATTTCCAACGAGGCATATATTACAGACTGAGAAGTATTAAAATCTTACTCTAGTAGTAGTAGTTAGAACTCCAAGGGCCTGCAACAAAGTCCATCTGACTATCACAAAGCTGGGTCATAAGTACACTATAGTTATTTTCCGCTATCACTGGAGTTATAACTAAAATGTGGAACGTGGAGTATATGTGTCTCTTATCCTTTCTAAAGGCAAGATGTATATTAAATAACTAAGTGATGTTTCTGCTCGAGAGGTACACGTTTTCACTTATCGGGAGATTTAAGATAACACGGTATTTCTTTTTTCTTTATCATTTATACCTAAATGTAATAACAAAATAACACTTATCCTTTAGTTCAAGCAGCGTAAGCCTGGTTCTTATATAATTACTAATTTAACTTCTGTAAAACTTCTTATGTGATATAACCAACTATTATTACTTCTAATGCCTTAAATTAACCAGATACACCTTGCTGCATAAACGCCTGCTACAATGTGTAGAAGTAGGTAATAACTAAAACTAATATTACAGGTTTAGTTTAGGCTTTCTAAGGCTGAAGAAAATAACTTCTTAAGTCTAGCAATACCAATTAGGGTTCTACAGGTTGGTTATTTATTTCGAGTACTTTACATATTAAGAACTATACCTAGACGTGCCTATATAGACAAGTGTCTAAACAGGTACTATATTATAGACTAAATTGGTTTTCTTTGTCTATAGTGGCTTGGGAATGGTAAGTACTAAAGAAGTTCTCAACAGGAGAATAGAAGCTAAGTAAGCAAAGGAATCGGGGAAACCCTGATGAAAATAAGATTATATGTAACCTTAATATAAAGCTCTACCTCGAAGCTGAAGAGCCGTATTTGTCCTTCCTCTAGGATCCGCGTGATGTTCCCCTACGGGTATGGCGGAACAATAATATAAGATAAAACAACTAGATGCTGACTGGCCCCAACACATCAGCCGATCTCACGTCCGCACCACTGAGTTGCTTGCATTGACATATTACACGACTCGCAGTGAAATTACTACATTATCTAATAAGTAAGGCCAATTATGCCTGTCTTGGAGGCTTCTTCTGGGAACACGGCCGCAGCTATTATTCCAATGCAAGGGTCATCTTTGATTTGTTGCGTTAATGGTCATCTGTTCGGTTTTTCTCTGCTCCTGTCAGTGTGTGTGGTCTTCAACCTTTCAATCAATGCAGCACATACATCTGAACAGCTGTATCACCTTATGTGTGCGAGACTACTTCTTCCTTCTTCCTGAGAAGCCTGTTTTCCCCCCAACGATAAATAACCCTATTTTATTTCTAGCATTTGTAACCAAAAGCTTACACAATTGCCAATAAGTTTTGTGACTTCCATAACAGTGTGCCAGGCTGTTTGGCCACTTGGATTCGATTACTTCTTTGTTTATCTTCGAGCCGTATGGCTAAGGTAGTTCTTGATTCGGGGTGATATCCACAGCACTGCGGTGAGTTTGGAAGACAGATGGGGGACCTTGATTATGTTAGTATAAATTCTGCATCTAGAGTGTATAATATAACAAACCATCAACTAAGCACTTGACAGGAAACTTCCTTTCCAGTTGTACGATGGCCGCAGATGTAAGCGGCTTCCGAGGGAAGGGCGATACGTTGCCATGCAATTACGGCATGAAGATGTCCTAGCACCACGTGTTCTGTTAAAGCCATGACAACCAGGCTTATACAACAGCTCCAAGAAGGTCTGCGGTATTACTGCTCCGTCAAGAGCAACTATTTTGGGGGGCAACCTGATAAGAAAACCCGTGTTGATGGTGGGATGCAGCAAGTGAGACACGCCTCGCAAGTGTAAAAGAAAGAACACCAGGGCTTTCTTGCTTTATGTGATAAGTTTATGTGGTGTAATGCTGACAGAACAATAAGTGTGCCATATAAAACCTATCACCTTTCTTTGAGGTCCCTGTATCTAAGGTTGGCATTCCTCAACACGAGGTTCTCAACCTCGGCTACTGCTGCGATGCACTAATCCACACGGTATAATTGCAGCTCCCACCACATGCTCGACTGGCCTGGAATAATTGGCGCAATTAAATGGTCCGTGATTCCACCAAATACGACAACCATGAGTCAGGCTTTCGACGTCGTACGACATAAGTTTGCCTAGGGCCTTGGAGCCCATATTCGCGTATGACTTTGCTGCATTGTTTCTCGGAGACCGGCCGGCCTTACAAGAATTTGTTACTGATCACTTGTTCCAAGTAAAAGCCAAGAAATGGGTACACAGATTACAATGAGCATTTCAATTATTAGGTCTCTCAATGTCTATCTCCAGTGTTTCACATCCCTGGTCCTGGCTCCTGGAGGAGGACGCATGTCAATCAGCTCGACATTGCCAACATCCGTATTCTTCCGTTTTCCCTCATTCCACGTCCCATTTTCCGTCAAAGTATTAGCAGACGATGACATCCTTGGATGAGGACCAGTGTACGAGGACGGTGATCCCTCTTCATCACGCTGCTTGAAATGATAATTCCTCACTCTAACACCAACGCCAGATCGTTTCCCAGAAGACAAACCGCTCTGGCTCTCACGGCTTGGTTCTTCGGACTGGCTTCGTGACCCAAAGTATGGGCGAAGAGATGGGAGACAGGCTACGACAAGACCGATATTGACATCTAAGGCACTCCATAGAACTATTGTCATTAGTACCTGTACTCAATTGTGAAAGGTTATGTGGCTTACCAATTGTGCTGAGCGATATAGATGAGTCGGCCCCTGCTTTCCAGATCATGACGAAACGGATGAGACTGACAACGATGTTGACGGTACCAAGTAGAAAGGTAAAGTAGATGCCCAGTCTCAGTCTTCTCTGGACATGCAATGCCGGGACTATCAGCCAAGGGATGATAAATACTAGTCGTCATTAGTGGTTATAGTACGAAAGGCCAAGTCTACTCACCCAGCACATCACCCATGAATGATAAGACCCAGCCAACATGGAAGGTGACAGCATAAGTCCACGCAGGACACGTCCTGGCAGCCGTCAAGTCCCTACATGTGTGTTAGCCATGCTCGCACAGCAGTTTCTCACTACGAAAACCTACCAGGTTCGATCCAACGGAAGGCAAATGCAAAAGATTACTAAAACAGTAACCACGTAGCTAGCACCCACAAACGCGATGATAATCCAGAGAAATCTGCGCCTCTTTACCATAAACTCAGGAATTACCTGTAGATATACAGCAAGCAAGGCAGCTTTGCATAGGTACAGCGTCGTGTAGAAGGGAAAGCTGCACGCAAAGAGCAACTGCATCGGCATTAGCTAGAAAGCCCTTTGACACCAACATTCTGCAACCTCACCTTCAACATCAACCTGAGATTCCTCGATCCTCCTCTATAACCTTCCAGAGAGCTATGTACCCTCGGATCAAAGGCATCGAGCAATGTAAACGCGGGACTGAATGCGGCGGTGATGATGGCGGAAATCCAAGCGGCGACCATGATAAGATCGCTATGCAATAATTTTCGTTGTTGGACTCGGAGTCGGAGATTGAGTCGGGCGGCGACGAGGGCGGTAGCTATGAAAATGACGACGAATTGCGATATCTAACAAAGTTAGCATCAAATCAAGTTCGAAGCAGTGACCAACATACGAGAATATCTTTGGCATCTGGGTTTCGCACCCCCATGACGAAAATACTGCCTTTTTCTCGGCCTCTCACTATAGTAGATCGTCCTATGTCTTCCTTGGGGCTCTGTCAGCCCCTCCAGCCAATTCAAGATGATGTCGCTATCAAACCTCAATCCCATCAGAGGCACAACTTCACACGTGGGAGCCATCAGCCACGGGAATAGCAGACCCTTATAACACAAGGCCAAGGATGCGGAGTAGCGGAGCCGAGGCCTTTATTTGACTTTTTCTCATGGCAATTCACATCCGAGCAGAGTCTTTTGCCCGTCTTGGCAACATGCCAGCATCCGGCGCTAGAACTGAAGCGTCGACGCGGGAATACTGTTTGCATAACAGATTGGTACAAGGTCTTAGAGCCTTGCCACGGGCTTGGACGTTCTGGGGATGCTTTTCGTCATGTTGTGAGTTTGCGTTTCTTGGCCTGCTTGTTTCGAGCATTGTTGGAAATGCTAGGAATTAGAGGAAGAGAATTGCATAACGATAATAATGCAGAAACACGTAATAAATAAAGAGTATTGGTCAATATTAATTTTGAATCTGGGTATTTCACGACAAGGATTGGAGAGGTTCAATGTTGCCAATAGTTCTATATTGATGTCTATACTATGCCCAGGTATACCGAATCCTTTCACTAGACTTCGTCGGTAGTATTTATATGATGAGCAAGGCAATAAAGACAATAGCGGGCCTCTCTAACCCGCAGGATGTTGTCGCAATTGCACCAACACGCACATTTGGCGTTTGCATGCTGCGTCGCGCCAGGAATCTGGTAGGAGATGGGTGGAGCAGTGAGTGCGTTCACTGACGAGGACTTGGGAGAAGAGGGAGGAGTGGGAGGAGTGGCAGGGTTGGGCTGAGACATGTTTACAGTGTTTTGAGAGTGTAAAAATCTTGTGGTTGTTTGGAAGACGTGCTCAAAAGCGTGACATTTCACGTTGGGTGCTCTCATCTTGGTTTAAATGGTATCTCATGGTTGAGATGACTCTTGTTCATTGTCGCCAACTTGACAGCGTCAGAACCGCAGTAGGGATATCTCGCAGCTTGTGACTGTATTCACTACGCAGTATGTTAGAGATTGTGTGCATTTATTAGGGCCATGAAGGCCTTGATTCGAGGCTGGGTAGGTGATGTTCTGGTGATTAACAAGACACCGCTGTTTACGCCAAAGCAATTACATTACTCATCATTATTTAATTGTCTCGTGCAAACCTCGGTGATCTATGGCCGTCAGATAATTTCTAACGCTAGTTTCGAGAAATTCCCAGCAGGAGTTAAAGAAACCTTGTCAAATGCTCAAGTGTGACCCAGTGGTGGTGGTGGTGGTAGTGGTGGTGGTGGTTTCATGCATTGTTTGTCTCATCAGCCACCTACTCAATTGAACATCAACACAATGCTTCGAGCTCCTGCTAGCAACTCTTAACAGTTAAGTATCTCTTACAACAAGTCTCGCCAAGGAACAACAGCCAGCATTCTACTTCCTATCCTCTTGATGCAATCGTCAGCCAAGTCCATGAACGCGTAATGGTACCCTAGACTGTCACATTTCGTGCCTCAAAAATTCGCCGTAAGAGGCAAGTCAAACGAACAAACCAATCAAGTGGTAAGGCTTAGCGGACAGCAATCAGGTCCACCAATAGGAGCAAAGACGCTCCGGCGGTACAGCGGGGTAGTGCCCGTAACTCAGCGGAGACCGCCCTGAGTTAAACCCCAGGCAGTTTAGGCCAGGCTCCGTCGCGATCTTTTACCTTTCCTCTCCCATTTCATCATGCCACAAACAACACAATCTACGCGGCATAAGCAATGAAGACATGCGACCGTCTCACGCAAACATCGGCTTCTGGCTGATATGGCTCTTTGCTCTGCTATGGAGCTACCGAAACGGCTACGATGACCCTTCCTCCTTCTTCTACAACGGCGACCGCGCCTTCAATCGTCGCTTCTCAGCCCTTCGCGAAGCCCAAGTCGATCAATACCTCGAGCGCGAAATCTACCCCGTTGTGCACAAGGCCAGGACAGAGGTGCAAGTAGAAAACGAGTTTCTCTGCATCGGCATCCCGAGCATCAATCGCACCACATCGGCTTTTCTCGCGCACACGGTCGGAAGTCTCGTCGATACGCTTACGCCGAATGAGCGCAATCAGATTCACATTGTCGTCTTGCTCGCCGATAAAGACCCAAAGACGCATTTCGCTTATGGCCAGGACTGGCTCTTTGGTCTTGCGGATGATGTCCTCATCTACTCCAACGAAAGCGACAGCGATGCTACGGCCGATACAGACCTCGACTACAAAGTCCTTCCCCACGACATTCGCGGTATGGGGCGAAGCGATAACCGAGTCGAGAATATTCGTCTAGACCACTCCATCCTCTTCGAAACCTGCCGAAAACGAGACCCGACGTATTTTGCCCTTGTCGAAGACGATATAATAGCTTCGGCCGATTGGTTCACACGGTTCAAGAAGGGTGTTGCTGAGGTTGAGCAGCGCGCGACCGACGCCCATCGAGACTGGATGTACCTACGACTGTTTTACTCGGAGATTTTCATGGGATGGAATAACGAGGAGATCTTTGACTATCTCCAGGTCGTCATCCTGGGCTACAGCGCTTTAATTGCCTGTCTACTCCTCGCCCTCCGCTGTCGTCGCCGTCGTCACGCTGGTAAATTCGCCACGCGAGATTTTACGCAGACAGTCGCTCTTCTCCTCGGCCTCTGGATCCCCGCATGTCTAGCCCTGGCTTTCATCACAGGACGCATCACGCTCCACCGACTATTTACGCGCTTGCCCACAATTCGCGAAATGCCTCGCTACGGCTGCTGCGCACAGGGCCTTGTGTTTCCCAACCACCACCTCGGCGATTTGCAAGAGTTTCTTCGCGAACCACCGTATCAATTCCCGGGCGATATGATCATGGAGGATTATGCGCGCGATAATGGATTGACGAGGTGGGCGCTCGATCCGAGTGTGATGCAGCACGTTGGGTTGGTTGAATCGTCTGATGGACCGAGGAGGGCCGAGGTGTGGAATTTTAGCTTTGAGAGGCTACGGCCGACGTAGAGATTTGGGTGAGGCATTCGGAGAGGGATCAACTGTGGGGAGAAGATATTTTGATGTTGTCGCGACACAGCAACGGTCAGCTAACCTCGGTACAATACGGGCGCAAGAGGAGCAGGCTCCTTCGATTAGCGCAGACTTGAGCATTCGTACATGATAGAATACACAAGGACTTATATATATTTACTCGACATACTTCTGCCAATAAACATAGTCAATCCCCAATTGTACCTTAGTCAAGATCTTCTCAGCTCCTTGCGAAAATATACACGTTCATACCCATCCTCAACCCTCCTCTCACTCTCCACAAACCCCATCTTGGGATACAACCCTAGATTCTCATACATTTTAACACTCGTATACAGCATCAGCGCCACACACCCGCGCGACCGGGCAAAGTCTTCAGCGTAGTGCATCAACATCCCTCCGTAGCCGCGGCCCTGCGCTGCTACGTCGACTACCAAGTTTTCGATCTGGAGTTCATCTGTTTCTGGTTCGTGCTTGAGAATGATTGCGCCCACGATGGCTTTGGGGTTGTTGGTTTGGAGAGTGAAGATGTCGTGGGTTGTTAAGAGGTCTGAGTAGTCTGCTGTCATTGGGGCCGGGGGTTTGCCGATGCGGGGGATGTATTTTGTGTATGCTGCGTCGACGATGGATTTGATGAATGGTATATCTGCCATTTCAGCGCGTTGTAGTGAGACATCTTGAGCTGTAAAGGGAGGGTCTGGCGTCATTGTCAATTATTGCTCTGTTGAGCTGAGTTGTCAGAGTTGAGATGTAAGAGGGTGAAAGTAGGGCAATCAGTCACTAGCTCCAGAGTGATTCATCTATATCCTTCGAACATGACTCAACTATCTGCATATAGCAATCTGAATGAATTATTTACAACCTAGTCTATAATATTTAAACTCGATACTTCCATCTCTCTTCATACGTTTCAGGCATTCATTCATACACCCTATCCTCAGACTATCTAATCTTGCACGCCTCTCAAAGGCAATTTGCGTACACAATAACAAAGAATACAGTTTTTTCCACACCTATCCTCAGACACCGTCCGATGACCCCTCGACGTCTCCCGCTCACCAGCCTCCTTCAAGCTATCATCACTATTCTTCGTGTCCTTGCTTAACCATTTCCAACCGATCTCGTAACCATGGGCTTGCTGGCTTGGAGGGCTTTGTAGCTATTGCTGCATTCATCTCGAAGATTGTCCACCAGAAGAATAACTAACGTCTGCGCTTGACCTTGGGGATGCATTGGCCGCGTAGTCGAGACAGCTGCAAAGATCTGAACGGAACTGAGCGCTTTGAAGCTCGCTTTTTGTCATTGATTCCTTTATCCATAAACTTGGCCTCATCTGCAAACCACAGTAGCATCAACGATGGCGGTTTCTTCCAGGAACTTATCAATTTAAATAGTTGCGCTGCATGTTCATGATATATGGGACCAACACTCGAGAATGGTTTCGTACAGCTGTCTTATCTCTGTCGAAAGTAGAGTCAATCACATCTCAAGATCTTCAATACGATCGCCCGCTCCCATACCAGCTAGGATTGAGGCCACAACAACCATGACCCATAGGAATGCTCCGCTGGTCTTGTTGACGATAGCTTGGATGAGGTTGCTGGAAACTTCAGTCTGTCTTCGCTGCAGCCTCTGAAATGGATGGTCTGCTTCGAACCCAGTGACAACGTAGTTTGTGACATCCTGGTGTGTTAAGTCGTCCATTCTGAATCTGGGACAGGTTTCAAAGGCATCATCAAACACTGTCCAAGACTTGAGACACAAACTTTGATTGGACAACATACAAACTCTTTTACAAGGGCGTTTAGATCACCGCAATCTCCGTCAAACTCATCCAAACCGTCGATGGGTAGTGCAACTTTGGCACGAGTGCTGATGTGCATGACCGCCCGACGGAAGATGTCACCCAGTTCCTCTTCGCCGATGCCTCTTGAATCTTCATTGAAGAGACCTAAAGATTACCACCTTGGGGGACCTACCATGCCATCTGGTGAGTGGTGACTATGAAGTGTGTGCCAAGGTCTAGTACCTGTAATATACCGGCTGCTGCGCTGAGGGCTGCGAGCTTAGCCATGATGAGGAAAGTGAACGAGGAGCAAAGCAAACTAGTTCGAGTCTGCTGATGATGGAAGATGTCAATCCATCCGGAGAAAAATGTTGAGTTGACAAAGTTGTGAGAACAGGCTGCGCAAAACAGCCACGGTTGAAAATGATTGTTAGGGTTCAAGTTGTTTGCATATTGTGACCTTCCGTTCATTGTCTGGCTTCCCTTAGTCACGATTGGGTTTTGCATGGCTATTAGAAAATACTTCAACCTTTCGTCTACATAGCGCTATGTTAAGCAAGCAATAACGATAGATCCGTATCTATTAGAGACGTAAAATATAACTTCTCTCTTGAAATGACAATCAAGCCCACGTCAGTAGGGGTGCAATGTTGGTAGATGGCTTACGTGAGCCAGACATTAAAGGTCAGCCAGCAGCAAATCGATAAAGTGCACAGCGCAGAGTTATAACCTGGGGGAGGTAATTAGAAAAGAGAAAATTGAAGATCAAAGATTAATAGATAGCTTCTATAATGAAGGGTTATCGCATAAATCGAGTTCAGAGTTGTGTCTGGAGTGGCTGACTGGCTGACTACCTTTGGCTTACGACTCGAGACTCCGTAGCGCCACTCAATGACCATTTATGGCCTGTCTGATATCCAGTAACCTCGTATAAATACAGCATTATCAGCTGTTTCCATATCGTCCTTTTAGGCATATAATCTTTACACTGTCACCATGAAAGTTCTCATCACCGGCGCAACTGGATCCATTGGAGGCGAAGCCTTCCGTCAATGCCTCGCTCACCCTGAGATTACATCTGTAGTCGCCTTTGTGCGTCGAAAGCTACCTGCTGATGTATCAATCCATCCCAAGCTGCAAGTCGTCATGGTCAATGACTTTGCAGTTTGGCCAGAGCATGTACTACAGCCACACGCCGACGCGACTGCTATGATCTGGTAGGTCGAAAAGAAAACACCTAACATCGGTCGTTAATTTTTATTCGACAGGGCCATGGGCTCATATGATGGGAATGCCAATGTTGACATGGAATACCCTCTTGCGTTCCAAGCAGCCTTTGCGCAGCTTATAGAAAAGCAACACGACAGACCACGATTCCGCTTCATCCATCTAAGCGGAAAATTTGTCATCCAAGACCAAGACGCCAACCTATGGTTTCTGGGCAGACAACGCAAGCTCAAGGTACAACGCCATACAATAATATCTCTCAAAGCTAATCAGGCAGGGCCTGTATGAAACTAGAGCTCAAAGGTTCGTAGAGGAGCATGCCGGTGTATGGAAGACCTTTATGCCTCGACCAGGTGGCGTGATAACGAAACGGATGAGGTTGCCGGGCGTGGTTGTTCATCAGCTGCTTGGTGAAAACTCTGTGGTTGGGGTAGAGGAGTTGGGTGCATTTTTTGTGTATTTGGCTGTTGATGGAGGCGAGGAACCGGAAGACACATTTCTCATCATGAACAGTCGCATAGCTAAGAAAGGAAAAGAGATTCTGGAAAGACAGAAGCGAGGACGATAGTAAAAGGGTAAAGCTAATTGCTGAGGATTATTCTACCGGCCATCAAAGTGGCTCATCTGATACTTTACAGACAAAACTCGACTTTGTTGCAAAGGGCAACAAGCAAAGCGATTCAGTATCTCAAACGGGGAGCGCTTGCACTTTCCATCTGGCCGAATAACTTTGATCTAATGAACCTACTGTCTCTTTTCGCTAAAACCCTACTAATTTCGGATGATCGCTTTACATACTATCTGAATTTGCAAGCCTCTCAAAGGCAATTTGCGTACACAATAACAAAGAATACAGTTTTTTCCACATTATACGCATCGTTGGCCCGATGCAGCACACTATCGCTTTACATACGTACCGTAACTCCATTAAGGGAGCTTTCCCACTTCATGCTGGCAAGCGTCTGCAAGTTTATGTTAAACAGAGCTGGCTGGATGCTCTTATGCTGTAGTTGGATAAACTCAATACCCTCAGGTTACCCGGACAAAGGTAACCTATGGCTAAAATGGCTGTAGTCCAAGTTTAATCAAGCCCATAAGTCTTCAGCCCTATATCATTAAGACGCACTCGACTTCTCTGCTGAAAAATAGACTTCTTGCACACTTTGGCAAGTGCAGCATATCTACATAATAGCGTACACTTGTATCAGATCTCAACCAGTATACTTGTGGCTTCTCACTCTGTAACCTGTTTGGTCGCGTCTCTATCATCTTTGGCATAATTATGGACTGTGCTTGATGGTATTCGTGAATAAATATTCACCGATGCGCTTTTCTCCAAATTTCGTCTATAGACAAGCCGGGACTACCCCAGAGGCAAGTAGCACTTGTCACAGAAATGGGCAAAGATATACAGAACAAGACGAAGTGACATCAACTTTCAAGACTGTACAGAATTTCACGATACACGATACGACGACAGCATAAAGAAGCATATCTATTCATGTCTTGCTAGCATTGAAGCCGCTTCTAGTAGACCTTGACTCATTAACCTCGTCTATGATAGAACTGAATCGCTCATGGACACGTCTAAGCCTTGGAGCGACGCTCCCACTCGTACAAAGCCATCATGAAAGGTCCAACACCACGCGTATCGTTGGGCACAACAGGAACACCGGTGTAGTACTAAAAAACATGTTAGCGGGTTCACTCAAGCAATGACAGTATATCCAACATACCTCGAATGATGCGTTGCTGTTGAGGGAGCCAACCTCGACAGTACCCTCCCAGGTAACGGTGCCGTCACCGTTGTCGGTCACAAAGTCGTCAATCAGGTGGTTGTAAGCGTTGGTGGCAGCCTTGCCGTACGTCTTCTCGTCGATCAAACCGCGACGGAGTCCAGCAAGCCATCCGTAGGTGAACATGGCAGCAGCAGAGCTCTCGAGGTAGTTGCCCTCGACACCAGCGTACTGCTTGTTCATGACGAGCCACCAGCCGTGGCTCTTGGGGTCCTGGGCGCGGAGAAGAGCGGCGGCGAGGTCCTTGTAGTAGGTGCGGAGGCGCTTGTAGCCGGGGTGCGACTTGGGGAAGACGTCGAGGACCTCGATCAGGGACCAGAAGTACCAGCCGACGGCTCGGCTCCAGATGAGAGGGGAGGCGCCGTTCTTGGGGTCGGCCCAGACGGCGGTCTTGCTCTCGTCGAAGCCGTGGACGGGAAGGCCGGTCTCCTTCTCGATGGTGACCTCTTGGATCTTGTCCCACTGGAGGACAATGTCGTTCCAGGCAGTGTTGTTCTTGCGGTCAAACTGGGAGGTCCACTCGGCGTAGAAGGTATCGGCCATGAAGATACCGTCCAGCCACATCTGGTCGGGGTACGTGGGAGAGCGGTGCCAGAAGCCTCCGGTGGGGGTTCTGGGGTGCTGGTTCATTCTGTCGCGGATCCAGGCGGCAGCCTTCTTGTACTTGTTGTCGCCCGTCTTCTTGTGCCAGTAGAGGAGGTTGAGACCAATGCGGTAGTCATCGAGCGAGTGCTGGCGCAGGTTGTAGTTGACGATGGTTCCGTTGGGCAAGAGCATGTCGTCAATCTGCTCGCGATACCAGTTGGACAGAGTCTTGTTCTTGTACAACTCGATAGTGGCCTCGTAGCCCTCGTAGACGACGGCACGACCGTACCAGTGGGCTCGCTGGGTTTCGGTGTTGAGGCGGATCCATGAGTCGGCGACCTTGGGCAGAAGAGAATCGGCGACGGCCATCTGGGCCGAAGCCATGGCGAAGCACAGAGCCTGGAACTTCATGTTGGTGGATGGATGCTCACGATAACCGAAGAGAAAGAGGGAGAGGAGAGACTTGGCAAGATTGTCGATTCAGAACCGATGCTCCTAGCTTGCTTCTCTACCCGGGCGATCCAGACTTCTTATGGATGTGAGAGTAGCGCAGCACATGCTGGAGATGATCCACTGATGGGATCATGGATGATGGCATCTGGTGAGAGGGATAATTCCTCCGTGGCCTGAGAAGAAGAAGAAGCCGACGACGACGACGACCAACAAGCTTAATTTCTTAATTTCTTAAGTTCGAGCTCGTGTTGCCGCTTTTCCGGCTTGATGAGCAAGGACAGATTCGGCAGCTGTTTCACCTTAATCGACTAAATTACCGTCTTTGGTTACATTGCCCACGGAGAATCTACAACGGTTTCAATTGTCCACCATTCGGAACGTTGCAGGGACATTTAGCGCGTGCAAGGGTCTCGAGATCAGCGTCTAGACGGAGACAATGACACGGTTGTCATCAGAAGATAATTCATGCATCGATTGGCTCGGCTTTCTAGACGTGCCTTGCAGGAGGATATGCCCTCGGCTGTATCTAGACATGTCAGTTTAACGGCTTTCCTATAGCGACTATGTCCTCCGTTATTGAATCTGCAGGTCTAGTCTGGGCTTTTCTTTTTTTTCGCAGATTTAATCTTGATTGAGTTCGGCGCTTGCTCGTCTTGTGGTATCTCCGAGGCTGTTTTGTTCTGTCAATTGCTTCAATTGACAGCTTCCAATTGAGCCAAACTCAAACATCTAGGTCTCGTATACAAACTCAATTGGCAAATTGATCAAGGTAGTCTAGAACATTGAATTCATCCACGTATTGCGATTGTCGTTCTAGTTGATCCTTAATCAAGTCTGAATTTTGACTACTAAACTTTATCATCGTCACCGCCATGCCCATCCATGCATATCCCGTCTACAAATCATGCCTTGCGTACCTGCTCTTGTGTCGAATCCATTCTCCGTATCGGAAAAGCAGAAACGGAATTGGGATAAAAGCAATTGAGATAAAAGCCAGAGTAGAGCTCGCCCAATTGACGCCCAGGTCGCGATACATTGCTGTCGCGAATAACGGCTACAGGGTATTAGTAGTCATTTACAAGGATGTTTTAGATTTGACAAGCTTACAAAACCAGCGCCAAATGAGCTTCTGAAAAAGTCATTACCAGCGAGTACAGAGGCTGCGTGCTCCGGATAAGCATCGCTCAAGTAGTTCAACACAGAGTTGAACAATAAGAATGAGCCAATCGAAAACCAAGCCGTGCCAACTATAGGAACTATCCAGTGAATATCCGCTCGTGATGACCAACCAAACCAGAATAGGCAGATGGGAATAGCGAAGGACCCGACAAACGACGGCGGTAATCTCCACTCGGGCTTGAGTTCTCCGTTTTCGTTGAATTTGGGTTCAATGTATTTGTGTTGATACCAGATAAATGGCGGTAGAGCGACAAAGACGCCAATCAAAATACCCAGGTATGCAAGTCCCTGAATGCCCAAAGAGAAGCCGTAGATCTCGATAAAGACAATTGGAAAAGACTCGAACCAGATGTACAGCAGTCCATAAATGAGCGCAATGTATAGGTTAAGTGCAAAGACGATGGGCTCTCCTAGACTCAATTGGAACGGTCGCACCAGGGTCATCAGCGCGATATCCTTGAGCGACATGTCCTGAGTCGCCAATTCAGCCTCGCACACGAGTTTGTCGTTGCCCGTCAATTTCCGGAGTCGGCGGCTGCGACGGTACAGAATATTGGCTGGCGATGTTTCGGGTAGAAAGAAAAAGAAGAGAACAAGCGAGAAGCCAGACAGCCACATGAGTTCCCATATCGTCCATGTCCATCCTTTGGCTTCAGCTGCGAAGCCTCCGACAAGAGGTCCGAGGGTAGGGCCACTGACGGCGCCGACTCCCCAGACTGCTAGGCCGTAGGTTCGCTTGGCCGGCTTGTACATGTCGCCGATGGAAGCGCCTCCCGTGGCTAGCGACGGCGAGCCAATGAAGCCAGTGATGAATCGAAATGCAAGCAGCATGCCAAAGTTTGTCGCAAGGGCGGTTGGGACCTGGAGCACCACGAATAGCGCCAGTGTGATGATGTAGACTGGGTTCCTACCGATTTGCGGGATCTCAGAGAGAGGAGACCAGATCATGGGGCCAAGACCGTAGCCTGCGACAAATAGGGTGAGGCCGAGAGTAGCAGCGACTTGCGATACTCCAAAGACTTGCATCACGTCCATCAGTCCGGCGGAGTAAATGGCTGAGCCGATGTATACTGAAAAGGTGAGGAGGCAGATCTCGAAAGTGATGAAGAATCTCTTGCCGCGAGACCAGTTTCGAGGGTTCTGATGGGTTAGATATTGAGGTGGCAGATGGGGAGAGACCAAGAGAGCACTTACTTCAGGGTCGTCTGGACCATACCAGTCAACGACGTATACATCCTTTCCCTTTTCTCGATCAACCGGGTGTCCGCTTGCCTCATTCACTGCACCACTGCGTCGAGAGGCCACGACAGTAGACGAAGAGGAAGAGGACCGAGTTTGTGATCGATTCGCATCACGACTATGCTGCTGGTCGTCGTCTTCGGGAGGCTGAGGCTGACCATGTCGAGCCATGTTGGTCGACTTTTCAACATCCACGTACTTTTTCCATAGCGACGGATCTTCTTCTTCGGGATACTTGAAGACTCTGCCGCCGGTGATGACCCGGAGGATATGGCTGAAGATTGTATCTCGGACCAATTCTTTCATGATGGCAAGTCTGTGGTTGAGAAGATTGGAAGAGTCAATTGCTTTGAGTCGCACATTGCCATTGTATACCTACGGCTTCCACGGAAACGTTTTAGCTCTGTCGTCATGGTCATTGTGTCATAGACAAAGCGCGTTGCACTAGATACCAGCGTCGTGGGTAGATAATTGGGGCGCTGACAGCACTTTTCAAGAATTTATTACTGAAGCTATGGATCTTGAGATGGCTCTCACGTAGACATCATCATTGGCAAATCTGAGTCGTGGTCTGGTGCCAGAGTTGAGCGATTTGACTAATAGTGGCTCATGAAAAACTCGGGAGTCTCTGACGTTGCGTTGTTCTTTGAAAGGTTAGTATTAATTGGTGTCTTTAGTGGTGAGGTCATGAATTGGATCCAGATATGACGACTATGACTTTGGAAGAATTGTTGAAGCAACTGAGAAATGATGGGGCTTTGATGTTGAACGGATGACTCGGTACGTGCTGGCTGGCGTCCTGACTCAGCAAGCTACATGACTCACGCAGCCGAAGATGGTATGTGCTTGTGCTTATTGGTCAGTAGCTTCGAGGACGGAGTTTGTAATTCTAGCACCATCAAGTCAAATAGAAGCTGTGTAGTTTTATCATACGCAAGACAGAGAACACTAATCTTCTTCTCTTGCGATGTAATACTTGCACATACTTGTTTTATTGAATCTATTATTTCTTGTGTTTCTTACAAGCAGTAGCACTCGGTAACCTTTACGCGGCCTGTTCTCAGAGCATACCTTAGGGTAGGCCAAAACGTGATTGATGGACTGAGTCTCCGACCACGAGCAATCTGGAAAGACCAGCAAATATCGGAGTTATCTCATGAGGGACATGATCTTTCACCTATAGGTATAACCCCCCCGAAATGTTACCCACTACATAGAACCGAGTTGCCATAATTGTTTTTATTCTCCGTCTCCCTGCAGCGCGCAGCTCGACCCATGTCTCGGAAATTGTTCCGGGCGGATATCACCCGCTGACTAACAGCCAGAGTGTTCTCTCATTGGGCGCATAACTGCTTCATAGTGGGCTGCTCGGTGCTCGGTAGCTGTTGGTTGTTCTGTTCGCGAGTGTCAATGGCCTGATACCTCGATCAGCAACATGTCCCGAATAAAAAGGCCGTCGGGTGAAAATGTTATGACAGTAGAATGTTTTTCTTGATTTACGTCCGCTTGCACCCCCTTGTAGGCATCTCACGAAATGGCTATTCAACCGGAGTCTGAGGTATCAGCTGAGAACTCTTTGCAGGCAGATGTACGTAGTTAGTCATAACCTCGAGGTAATCAACGAATTGATCTGACTAATTGGACTAGGATGCTGCTTCTCTGAGCAACGATTCTGCTTTAACTAGCTCGTCAGTATTTGACTTATCGCAGTGTACCCTACCTAACCCGTCATCTAGGCATGATTCATCTAGTTACCTGACGTCTCTCAACTCGAGTATCTTAAACTACAAGTATGTCAAACGCCTTTCTAGAATATCCATCTCTAATATGGCCTTTTTAGATACGAAGTACGGTTTTTGCATGTCGTTGCAGTGGCTGAAAACTCTAACAGAAAATTCCTAGAATGGGCGCCGCTACCATGCCTTTCGCGACGGCGCATATCTCGTCGTATGTCCAGGACGATCTTTACGGAAGAAAGGCACTAATAGCATTCCAGCCAAAAGATGACGAGGAACAGGATCGTATGGACCTAGGTCACCACATCTACCGTCTAGTGCTCGGTGGAAAACTCTACCTTGCCCCCGTTGCAAAGGACGTAAACCGCGTGCTTGACCTTGGCACTGGTACAGGGATCTGGGCTATGGACTTTGCAGAGTATGATATCTCGTGCATCACTGGAAGATATACTGACTGACAACCTTATAGCGAGTTCCCTGCCGCAGAGGTTCTGGGAACGGACTTGAGCCCAATCCAGCCCAGTTGGTAAGTCGCATATGCTCAGTTCAGACGAACGACTATTGACACAGGTTTTAGGACCCCGCCAAACTGTGTCTTTGAAGTTGACGATTTTGAATCCGACTGGCTCTTTCGACAGCCCTTCGACTTTATCCACGCTCGCGAATTGCAAGGATCTATCAGCAACACTAAAAAGTTCTTCCAGCAGGCTCTGCAGAGTCTGGCACCGGGAGGATACCTCGAGATGCAGGCTGTCCACTCAGAGTTTAAATCCGATGACGACACCAGGGACAAGGCAGAGAGCGCATTACTCTGGATGAAGACGATCGTACAAGGCGCCTGCAAGTTCGGAAAGCCGTTGGATATCGCCCCTAGATGGAAGCAAGAGATGGAAGAAGCAGGTTTTGTGGATGTCGAGCAAAGGATTCTCAAGGTACGCAATCGTTTATATCTATTGACACGTGTGCTAACGGTGACAAAAGGTCCCAATCGGTTCATGGCCTAAAGACCCCAAGCTCAAGGAGATCGGGAAATTCCAGTCGGTGCAAGAAGCACAGGTAATCACGTCGTACACTCCGGGTATTTTCTCGCGCGTCCTTGGCTGGAGTGACGACGAGGTTCAGGTCTTCATGGCCAAGGTCAAGGCGGATCTTTCTGATCCTGGTATTCATCTCTACCTTCCAGTGTACTTTACTTGGGGTCGGAAGCCTGAATAGTTAGCTGTTCTCTGCAGAGGTAGATTGAAATGTACCCTCCAGCTCGTCAAGCTNNTTTGAACTTAGTTATGTGTAGGTTTTGAGGATAACTTATATTGATTTTGAGTTATGAAGGTCTTGACTTGGGCACGAGTCTATTATTGTTGAAATATCTGCAGATTCCCTTTTTACATAATTATAATACATTGAAACGAATCAATCGTATAGGAAGGCAAAGCATTTCTCGCTATAAAATGAAAATATTGAGTCTTCTAACCCTACTGACTTATCCATTAAAATCTAATGCATCTCCCGTTGCTCTTGATAGAAATTTGAAGGATGTGAAACTAGTGATATTCTGCTCTGCCTCTGCACGCCCACTAGAGGTCATTTAATAGTTGCCGGACTAAATGTAAAGTCCCAGCAGGCAAACGTATTATCTGCCGTTGGTCATTGACGTACCAGGCCATGCACCCTTACTTACAATACAATACAATACAGAATTCATTGTCTCTTTCTTTCCACGAAAGTCTTTATTCGTGATTGGCAAGGAATGAATTCCGGCTCTTAAACGATGCCGAGGCCATGCCACGTCACCCCCGCATATTATTTCCCAGTCCTTGTCTAAATGTAGTATTGATCTGATCTTGGCTTGCAACGGTCTGTTTAAATATTTAAACAAACACAGACCGGTGCAAGCTAAAATAACGCTCTCTAGTCTCCATCGGTTCAGTTACTGCTAACAATGGCCCAAGAGCAGCACAACGTCGATGC
Organism: Fusarium buharicum; assembly: GCA_014822075.1. Classification (NCBI taxonomy): domain Eukaryota; kingdom Fungi; phylum Ascomycota; class Sordariomycetes; order Hypocreales; family Nectriaceae; genus Fusarium; species Fusarium buharicum. The sequence goes on along the minus strand of JAATHB010000172.1, from coordinate 24,732 downwards.
GCCACAACTGGTTGTTGATGATCTTGTCAGTAAGATCTTGGGTTAAACATTGGGTAGTCAACTAACGCTCCGTAAACTTTGAATAGGCCGAGGGTGAGACATTTGATGACGGTGACTCGGCTCTCGGATCAGTAAGTTGACCAAGTCTGAGATGTCAACCATGTCCTTATCTAACAAGACACACCTTGAAGACAAATGGGAGCGATACTACTTCAATTAGATCCAGTATTTTAAAGTATCGTGAAGAGAATGGGCGGACATACCATGCGTACAAGGATGGTGGTAAGTAGAGTCGGAAACAACACGAAAGAATTAAGCGACTAACAGAATGCAGCTTATGTTCTGCCGAATGATGAGGCACGTATATACTTCAGGACTCGTATGAACTTCCGTTGAGTCCAAAAACAGGTAGAAAATGAACGACTAGGTAGGTCTTTCCGAATTTGCGCATGATAGCTTGTCTAACCAGGCCCAGACTTACAACATCATTTGTTCCTCCTCACCTTTGAGGGAAGGCTTCATGCTGCTCCTTTGAATAAGCCAGTTCATCGCGTATTCGACGCCGGAACCGGCACTGGTATTTGGGCAATTGAATTTGGTAACGTTCACCTATGTATATACCTAAATGATTGCAACTAATGATCTTCAGCGGACGAGCATCCCGACTGTCAAGTATGTGATGCGACAGCCATTTCTTACCATGCTCACTAAACTGCTTCAGGTTATTGGTGTCGACTTGAGTCCTATCCAACCATTGGTGTAAGTTGTCGACCAAATAAATAGATGTCGTATTATTGATCTTGGCTAGGATTCCCCCAAATGTTACTTTCTACGTCGACGATCTGGAAGAACCTTGGGACTATTCGACCAAGTTCGACTACATCTTTGCTCGTTTCCTCACAGGGTCAATCCGCGACTGGCCCAAGTTCTTCCGTCAAAGCTTCAAGTAGGGCTATCTGCATTTTGAAGATGATATGACACGTTGACTCAGATAGCTTTCTCAATCCTGGCGGCACCATCGAGCTTATTGACATCATCTACCCGCTTTATTCAGACGATGACACACTCTCTGAGGACTCTGCACTGTACAAATGGTCAAAACTGCTGCTAGAAGCTTTCACTGCCATCGGTGCTCCAATGGACAGCGTACGAAAGTACAAGAAGCAGCTCGAAGACGCCAGCTTTACTAACGTCAATATTGTCAAACGGAAGTGGCCCACCAACCGCTGGCCCAAAGACCCAACATACAAGCAAATCGGTAAGCCTCTCCTCAGTAATGACTACAGATTAGACTTGACACTTTTCTAGGCTTGTGGACCAATCAAAATGTCTTGGATGCCTTATCTGCGCTGAGCTTGGCGGTTTTCACGCGTCCTAAAGAACAAGGCGGCCAGGGCTGGAATAAAGAAGAGTTGGAGGTTTTCCTTACCGGTGTACGCAAGGATATTAACAACCCCAATATTCACGCATATTGGCCAATGTGAGTTCTTAATATATTGTGCTAGTATCCTCTCAAACGTGCTAACTGAATTAGTTGGTCGGTTTATGCCACTAAACCCGAGTGAAAAGGTCATATGGACCAGAATAAATGTCACCGAGAAGAATACAATCTCCGCATGTCGAGCAATATCTTTGCCTCAGCCAAGATGTAATGACTATTTCTTGAAATTTCTTACGAATAATCTAAGCTTAAGTATGTCTGGGGCTAGATTTCAGACGTAATATTCTGCGTTTATAAAAGTACTGATATAAATAAATGTTTTTATATTACTCTGCTTACCGGTTTATCTGGTAACTATCTACTTGTGTAATATAAAAGAATACTTCGGGTAAATGTCATATATGACACCGAACATAATAATCCACTATCCTTATAATTTGACATAATCTATAAAATAATATGACAATAAAGGCTTATATGCAGGTTTACTTGGGTGTTTTATTAAACTTATAACTTATTATTTAAAATGCTGGTGATATGCCCTAGTTATAACTTGCCTGCCCTTGAACAAAAGTAAGACCGTTTATAATGAGCTTTTCTATATAAAATAATTTTCTTAAAAATCTAGAAAAAATATATTATATAGCCCTCTCTATAGTAGTTATAGAAGTATTTTTATTTGGATATTTAGCTGTTTTATTTAACGTAATAAGGTATTATAGGGTCAACTATTTTTTATTATATACTGTAGTAATCCACTTGCTTTTCTGGTCCACTTGCCTCTAATCCACGTTATACTTGATAAGGCTATAGGAGATTTTGTAACTTTCTAATAAACGACCTGCTTTCTCGTAGACATGCTTATTTAATTATCCAACCATCATTCATCCAGCTGGCGTCCATCCACCCGCAGACCAACTCTCGGGGCTAATATCAGGCCAATATAATCCCTGTGAACCATCATGATACATAGATGCATCAATAAACTGCAAGTCTAGCACCGGCTGTGACAAGATCTCTTGCAACGACGGCTCCGACAAAGCCATTCCAGCCGTCGGATTTGTCCCCGCGAGCGCCGGACCAACATCCATACCATCTAAATGTAACAGACTCCCATCTGGGATAGCAAACTGTCCCCTTCGCGCCTGAACAGCCGTCATGCAAACCTTCATAGCATCGATATGACGACAAAACTCCTCGGCAGCAAAGTTTCCGTTTTCTTTTAGTTGTGCGAGGAATTGCGCCGCTGACTCGAACTGCTCCTTGTCGCTGCGGCATTCTTTGCTGTCGATAAGGCTAGAGATGGCGAGGACGGTTGCGGCGGCGAAGAGATATTGTGTGTAGAAGTAGTCGAATGTTGCAAAGGAACCATCGATCCAGCATTCGATGAGTAGGCGACATGAGTGGCGTGCGCATCGAACGCAGGCTTCGGATAGGGATATTGCTGAGGCAGGGATGGATGGCTCGGTTCTTGGCTGGGTGTCCCATGCGGCGACGTGAGTGCGAAGAACGTGGAGGAGAATGGGACGTGTGGCGGTTATAGCGACCTAACATTGTTAGACACATTGAGAGTCTTGGAATGAGATACTCACCTGGTTGAAGTACAAATGCAATGGAAGTGGCTTGGGACTTGGCTCCGGGGCATCAGTAGTCTCAAGATGTAAGTGAGCAGGTAGCTCCTCGACGAAAGCACGAAGATCCCTCAACGCCTCTTGTACTCGCTGTGACAAGGTCTTTTGCTGAGGCTTTCTCGTATAAATGGAATTGATGACCCGTGCAGCCAAACGAGCAAGTCGTATTCCAGCGATAAAGTACGATGAATCTGCGAAATCATCTGACGGCGAGGCAAGTACTGGGTCAGAGGGGTAATCGACTTCAATATCGTCATCTTGAATTGCTACAGGATGGCCGAGACGCGATGCCCACATGCGATCGAAGCTGTATGCCGTCCACCAAACTCGATTTCTGTGCTCTCGGGCGCCGGCATCTCTGAGTTGGGATTCGGGGACGTTGAGATGGAGACCCATGACTACAGATAGTCGAACAGAGGAGCCAGCTAGGGCATATGCGGTGTAGCGACGGTTGAGAGCGAGGGAGTAGAATGACTGACTGGTTAGCTTGGTCATTTTGAATGGGTATCAACTTACGAGAAGAAGTCTGATCTCGATGGCGTCAATACGTGGTCGCTCGCTGATGATCCGTAGAACACGAGTAGCCCTTGCGAAATAGGCCATGCCAGGGAAATTCTTATCCCTAGCAGCTGTTCGGGTTGAGTACATCTCGCCGATCGCAAACAGAGCCCAGAGCTTGCTCTTGAGAAGCGAATCGGTCGAGTGCGGGTTCTGGATCGTTTGCTCTAAACCCTCCAAAATCTGACTCCGACGAACGATGTAGTAGCTCCGACTGATGTACTTCAACGCAACGTTGACAAGAAGTCGCGCTTGTGAAGGAATTGGCCAAGGACAGTCCTCGTCCGAAAGGGCCAGTAGCCTCTCGTCCGAGGCGTAGTTGACTCTGGGAATGTGACTGTGGCCAGGCTCGGAGATGGCCTGGCGGAAGCGTGTTGCGAAGGCGACATCTGAAGCTTCACCAATCAAGACAGGAGTGTGAAGAACGTTCATGTCGAAGAACCAGGGTCGTTCTTCGAGCAGCGTGCCCTGTAGTGTTGGGGCGTCTGCTTGGCCATTGGTAGGGGCGATGGGAAGGTCTGGAACGTGAGGATCGGGACGGGGTTTGGTGTCTGTATTGTTTGTACGAAGACGTTTGTTTTCAGCAACGAGATCGTCAATGTATCTGTGTTTGTGATGAGTATAATATGAGATGTGACGGAAATGGGGACATACTGTTGATTGACTTTAACGAGCCTGTTTTTACGAGGATAAGAACATTCAGCACCCTTACTCGCCTGACGACAATTCTCACAAGGTTGTCCACCAGAGCATTTGACCTTGCGCGCATGGCATCGGCGACAACTGCGAAGGATTAGCAACGACTCCACAGCCGTCTGAAGCCTCTTCCGCTTACGCCGTGGATTTAGTCTTGCGCTGCCGTTTCCCCGAGACACTCGCGGGCGTAATAGTCGACGAGCCGAGATCGTCTTTACTCTCCAGGTCCGAACCGGCGGCCGAATCATGGGGGCTGGTGTCGTTGGATGTCATGGTCATGGTTGAGTGGAGTGATGATACTGAGATTTGAGGCATAGATCGAGGATCTGGGCGTCTCCAAGAGGAAACTGTTGATGATGCCGAGAATTCGGTTTTCTTGCCGATTGGATACCGTTACAGCAGATGCGGTTGTATACGTGATGTCGTGTGACTGGATTGCAGTGTTATCTGCGAAATGATGCATCACGCCGAAGATTGAACGGCGAGAATTTGTCTTCCCCGTGATGAGTCAGCGATTGAGTTAACCGAGTATGGCAGGTGATTCTTAAACCTCGGCGAATATTCCCGTTTTCGGTTTTAAACCTCCAGCGGACCGAGAATTGCATGATAGACTTGCGGGAATTAGACGGCCTTGGTTAGAGCACATCCGACACCGCTACCTGCAGTCATAAAAGTTCCACTTGTTGCGATTCTTGTCAAGTAAAAATATTTCAATTCAATTCTGTATTCAGTTATACACGTGTGTTACATAAGGGAGTGCTTTCTATCAACATTTGTGCGTTAAGGTGGTGTAGATGGAGACTACTCGTTAGACATTCCTCTCGTTCATGTTCAGTCGTCAATGTTATTAAACATCTTGTAATTGATTTGTTATTCATAAAAAAATCCTTCATTCGTTGAAATTCACCTCAAAAGCCGCCATGACGAGTGAACCCAAAGCACAAGCGGTAACAGACCCAGAACCTGCAACCGTACAACCACTCGCAGCCGTCAACGAGGATGAACAAGAACCACTGGGAGCCTTGGACGACGACGTTGCCGAAATACCATCTTGGAGAAAATGGGTCATTCTCTTCGTCGTCTGCTGGATGCCTCTGCCAATGACCTTTTGGAGCACAGCTGTTATGCCTGCCACTCTTGAAATCGCTTCTGACTTGGATGTTCCAGCAACAACCATCAGCACAGTCAATGCTGCCGTATTCGTCGCACAGGCTTTGTCGGGATTGATCTGGTTGCCCATCAGCACCATAATTGGACGCCGATCAGCATATCTCGCTGCCAATACTGTTCTTTGCCTTTGCTCTGTTGGTTGTGCTGCAGCACCCAATCTAGCTGGTTATGCCTCTCTTTGGATCCTTGGTGGAAATACTGGACCGTTTTTTCTGGTGGCTGGTCAGACCATTTTGGCTGATATCTTTGAGCCGGCGAGTATCTCAACAGCCACACAAAACTTACATCTAACATCTTGACAGACCGTCCGAGGAACAGCGGTGGGGTTCTTTCTTGGAAGTTGTGTCTCTGCCAATACAATCGGTAAGCAATTGAACAAGATGAGATCCCAACACACCCTCTCTCTTGACTAAACTCATCCAGCTCCACTGCTCGGCAGTATAATCGCTACATTTACAAGTTGGAGAGTCATCTACGGCGTCGAAGCAGGCATGTCCTTGTTCGGGCTGATTCTGTCTTTCTTGTTCATTCCGCGAGCGAGTGAAATTGAAAATCCGAAGCTGGCTGACGCATCGCGTCCTCGAACCAGAAGAGAAATCATTCAGACGTTCAATCCCAAGCACGTCTTTTGTCAATTCGTGTATCCAAAAGTTTTACTTGCTGTAGGTCACCACCTATGATCCATAAAACACGTTGCTCACAGAGTTAGAACATCATCTGCGGTCTTTTGGGTTTCAACCAATACGGCTTGCTAAGTTCTGTACGTCGTGTAATCAATCCACGCTTCAACCTCACCTCGCCTCTATCCAGCGGACTGTTCTATCTAGCTCCAGGTGCCGGGTTTCTGATTGGAAGTACATTGGGCGGCAAGATCTCGGATGTAACAGTCAAGAGATACATGCGAAAGCGTAATGGACAACGGATACCCGAAGATCGTCTGAATAGCAGCCTACCTAGTGCTCTGCTTGTTTTGCCGCTAGGTACTCTTCTCTACGGTTGGAGTGTTCAACAACGACTTGGCGGTATGGCACTGCCGATTGTGAGCTCGTTCGTCCAGGGTGTCGGGCTCATGTCATCGTTCAGTGCGCTAAACACTTATGCTGCTGGTAATGTTACCGATCACGAGAGAAGCACAAAGCTAACAGTGCTGTAGAGGTTCGACCTGCACATAGAACTGCTGTGATTACGGGCAAGTACGTGGTTCAGTATAGCTTTGGCGCAATGAGCGTCGGTGGTGTGGTGCCCATGATAGATGGCATTGGCGTCGGGTGGGCGTTTACTGTTAGTAAGTTTTTGTCTTTGAACAAAGGTTCGAGTGGTTTTGCTGACAACTACAAGCTGGATGCAGCTCCATAATTGCTGCAATCCTCATCTTGTTGATTGCGAGGTTCAGCAAAACCTGGAAGCAGTAGACTCTTTGCGAAGGATCTTGAGCATGCTGTTTCAGAGGTGACAAATAAACAACGACATCTATGTCAGTGTATGACACAAAAGAAGATGAACGGAAATAACCACAACTGATAGGGATTGGAGACGGGGTCGGATGGAATACCACAAACAATTAGAGCAGCACTAACGGGTACGAGCGGTGAGCACTAAGGATATTAAGACATAATGCACGTGGGATACTAGGAAGATTAGGATCTGATGGAATTACCATAGAAGGAATAGATAAAAGCTATCGTACGGCGAGTGCAATTGGATAATGAACGACAATGCCCGCGAAGCCAGATCCAGCACGATAGCAGCTTACTCCAGGTATTACTATTTCCAGCTAGTAATAAAGCTTACTCTAAGCTTATGCCGATCGTATTGGCTAAGAATAAGTGCTGACCAGCCACAAACGCCAAACGAACTCAGTCTCGATTCCTTCCCAAGACACGCCAATCGTCACCAAGCCATTGACGATCTCCGCATTCAATCCCGGATCCAGCCCTCGAGAAAATGAAACACTTTCTCTTCCTGGCACAGTCCCGCAAGCTGCCGTTGCTAGTCTGTATTGTCACTGGTTGGTTAGAGCCATTGAGTTTACGGCTTATCGATCTGAAAGTTTCCACAACGCCATGTAGCTCATGGGAAAATCCTCATTCAAGGGTAGTCGGTTCATCGGCACCTTTGAAATGGGACATGCCGTGGCTGAGGGAGATAAGACCTCACCCAGTTCCGTTGGAATCCCTTTTTTTTACTGTAGTTCAAGAACATTGACTAAACCAACAAATCGCTCCTACTGTCTAGCAAGAGTTTTGTAAAAATGCATCTTCAATTACCACAGCAGTTGCTGCTACTTTCTACCTTTCTTTGCATCACGGTGCAAGCTCAACAGGGCGGAGGAGCAGATGCTGACCCATACGTACCCGTCTACGTGCAATGTCCTTCCGACGTGCAGATTCGCAACTCTTCAGAGGTAAGCTCTCATCGAACTTGATCGAATTGAATACTGACAACGTACAGGGCCTGTCAGAGAAAGAATTCAGATGGAGAGAACAGCGAGCAAAGAAAATGATTCCCAACTTGGAAGGTTACTTGAAGTTGGCAAATATCTCGGGCCTTGACATCTCCGCCTATATCGACAAGCTCAACGCGAGCAATTTCCCTATTGTTGGCTTATCTGTTTCAGGTGGTGGGACACAGTCTGGTTTGGGTGGCCTTGGTGTCTGGCAGGCATACGATGCTCGATCAGAGACCGCCATAGCTGCTCGTACAGGAGGATTGGCTCAACTTCTGACATATATCACGGGTCTGAGCGGTGGTGGTGCAGTCACCGTTTCCCTGCTGTAAGTCTAAGTCACCATAACGGAAGTGATACTGACATATACCAGCGCTGCTAATAACTTCACCACAACTGAAGAAGTCAAAAAGGCCACCAACTTCTCAACTTCCTATGCTGCTGGACCGGACGGCAATCAAACAGCTTTCCTCATCGATATCTTTGAAAACGTCGGGACAAAAGTTGAATCCGGGTTTCCAGTCTCCGTCGCCGATACCTTTGGTCAATTCTGGGGCACATGGCTTCCCGAAGACAAACTATACAGTAACTACTCTGACATTGCCGACAACAACACAGCCTTCACACTAGGTGATGCACCCATGCCCATCATGTGCTTCGCAGAAGTCGTGCCTGGTAAATCCCCAGAGATAGGAAAGCTCATGTATCCCGGCTTCAACGAATCGCAGCGTTTCAACTTTACCGCCTATGAAGTCACACCCTTTGAGTTTGGCAGTTGGGTTGGTGGCAGAGTCCAAGCGTTTATCCCTACCAAGTGGTTGGGAACGGCCATGGCTGAGGGAAAGCCGCAGAATAGAAGCGAGTGCGTTGAGGGCTTTGATAAGCTCACTCTCATGCAGGGCACGACGGCTAATGCGTTTACTGCGTGGTTCATTGATAGTTTCTATGGTATCCCTGTGTTTGCAAAGAGATGGTTGCAGGAGCGACAAGAGACGAACCCGGATATCAACGACATTCCTATTCCGTCGGACCAATACGACAATCCTCTTGTTCAGCTCACCAACGAGACGGCTGAATACTTTGACTTGACGTTCAATCAATCGCTGTGGGCTACATACCCCAATCCATTTGAAGACTACAACGATGATATGAGGGGTGTCTCGGAACTTCTTCTTGTAAGTTGGTATGTTTGGATGGAAGAACCGGGCTGATTGTCTTTAGGTCGATGGTAGTCTTACTCTTGAGAGTAACCCTCTACGCCCTTTGATCATTCCTGACCGCAAGCTCGACTTGATTATTGTTTACGAGGCGTCGTCAGATGCTCCGAATGACTGGGTAAATGGAACAAACTTGTTAAGTGGGTTAGCCAAATAACTCGTCCTTGAAAGCCTGTGCTAACACATCACAGACACCGCTCTCACAGCAACTCAAGGAAACATTCCTTTCCCCAAGATTCCCGACGTCAACACAATTGTCGCTCAGAATCTGTCTTTCCAACCAACCTTCTTTGGCTGCGATGCCGACGATAACACACCTCTTCTCCTCTGGCTTCCTAACGCCCCATGGACAGGCTACACCAACTACTCCTACACCCAAACCGAATTCACCGACGCACAGGTTGAAATCGCCTTTGAAAACGCCTTTCAGGTCGCCACGTACGGAAACGGCACCGTCGACGAGAACTGGCCATCCTGTCTCGCCTGCGCAGCTATCAAGGGCTCGCTTCGACGTTTGGACATCGACCTACCCAAGCAATGTGAAGAATGCTTTAAGAGACACTGCTGGGATGGCAAGACAAGTGATAGAGAGGCTACTGCGGCTGACTTTGACTTGAGGCCGAGACTTGATCCTGGGTTAAGCTTTGAGGAATGGAATGAGACGGATTGGTCTGCTGGATCGTCGCGGAGTGGGAGTGGTGGGGATGATGAGTCTGCTGGATCAAAGGTTGGGGGATATGTGACTGGGATTTTGACGGCAGTCGTCGCAATGGTTTGCCTGCTGTAGTCATTGACGATCTCTAGCTTTATCTTCTATCTTTATTGACTATGAGGTTTGGCCACCTATCGTTTAATAGTGCTGTCCTTGACATAACCTGGTTTACTAAACTTCTGCGATTTTATATGATAAATTATCTAACCTTGCACGCCTCTGAAGGGCAGTTTGCATACACAATGACAAGAAATACAGTTAATATGATAAACTTAGGAATGTGAACATCTTATATTTTAAGTTATGCCTAAGGAAAGTCTACACTCGTAGAGTAACTTATAATATATGAATAAACTAGTAGGTAAAGCCACCATGAAGTAAGGAGTATAAAAATGCTATTTCCTGGCCCTTCTGTTACTTTCTCTGCCAGACCTTCCAACAACAGCTGGCCGATACACCACTCTTTTTAAACAACTCTACATCTTACTGCCTAACCAAACGGTCTCGGTCAAAGCCATCAGACCTTTCCAACGCGTCAACAACTTCAACAAACTCAGCACAATGATGTATGTGTCACGAGACGATCTCCAGCGAGCCCCTCTACCGCAACATGAAATTGCCCTCATCGCTCGAGATCAGCTTATTTCCACACATAGGCATATTTTTTGGCATAAGTCTATAATGCAAACATTGACCTCTGCACACTTTCGCAGAACACTTGCTCTGACCGGTCTCACAATGATTTGCAGAATTTACATGTTAGCGACGCCCAGGACTGTTGCAACAAGACGGTCCCGATTTACATTATACCAGGGACCACGGGATTTTATTATCTGTTGAGGATTACTTTGCACAACTGGCTGTACCATAAGCTATTCAGGCCATACCGAAGCGAATTAGAATATGGCCAGTTCTTTGGAAAGAATCTCATGGCCACACGTTCCCTTCGATATCATATCAGACTCGTTAGTTACGAATATCAACAACCTCAATGGAAAGCTCTGCGATCAAGTCATGTCTGTTATGCGACCAGTTAAGCATGACCCAACCGAATTCGGTTGGATTTTTACTTATAGACTTCGTGAAGTTCGATTCTTCATCCTCCAGCCGTTATTTAGAGCCATGACGCTTATACTTCTCGCTGAAGATTACTATCTTGGCGTCAAAGATGTTGGCAAAATGCCTACGCTTCTCAGTCTGACTGGTGAACAAGAAGGCCTGAGCCAACCATTAAGTCTTGAGTCAATTAAGCAGAAGGCTATCGAAATCATTTCTGATAAATCTATGAAGGTTACTCTTGAGATAGCTGTTGAGTTCGTGCTTACTCAAGAGAAACGAGAGCTTGCTGCCTTTGGTCCTCAGCCTGACCCTGTAGAATCGACAGCTGACTTTTATGATGGGGATAATTCAGCGCTGGATGGTATGCCAGGAATATGCGGGAGCTTGGATGGGGCGATGAGCCAGTTGTAGGACCAAGCTGCGCAACCGTACGAGAAAGTACGTAGATGGATGCTAGGAAGGCGACACAAAGATGGTGGTGAAATAATGGATGAGCAATCAAATATGATAATTGACTTTACCCCATATGATTCCTCAAACCTCAGTATAACCTTTCTTTTCCCAGTATCGTTCACAGATACCGACTTCGCACAGCTATCGGTCATATACCTCAAGGTTGACCGAGTTGAGAAGTGCAATAGACCGACTCCTCCATGTATCTTTCTCAACCGTACTACTCAAATTCCCCTGATAAACTAAATTGTCCGGCGCACGATTTCCCTTTACCAGTCTGTAAAGCGGCGACGCAGGAATTGGCTTGCCCAGACTCGACATGGCATGTTTCTGTCCCTTCCAGCCGTTCGGGTTCCCAGTCGCGACAAACTTGACCCAATCTCCAGACATCACCCGTGCGAGATCACCATAAGACTCGGGTAGTCCTTGAAATGGTGGAGTGCGGATTGGGGCATAGCCTGTTCCATTTAGGTTGACCGTGGCGAAAGCGACGTCGACGAGATGAGATGCGCCTTGGACGTATGTAGCCCATGCTGGAATAGCGTTGAAGCGCTACGAGTAGACGGGCAGGCCCTTCTTTGCCCAGACCTCGGCGGTCAGTCTGCGATGAGCCACCATGTTGACGTCTCCATAGTAAGTGGCCGTGCGTCGAAACTGTTCTAATGCCAATCTAAACAAAGCACTATCGGATCAAGCGGCTGCTTTGTGGCAGACGTCTAACCTCGTCTACACCATTGATGTCCGCCTTCATTCGAAGAATCAGCGTATCAAACTAGTTGAACTACCGTGGTGCGTTCTCAATAATGCCATGAAGTTCACTCAGCAATATCGCTGCCTATATCGTACAGGTCTGAATCAAGATGTAGGCCACGTCCCAGTTGGTCTTGCAGATTGCTATGTACAGCGGAACCCGCCCATCAATGTCGCCAAAGGATAAATTGGCCCTGCTTCGACGAGAAGGGCTATAAGACGTAGTGCCTGATCTCGTGTATGTTAAGTGGTAAGGACTGTATTCTTTGTCCTTGTGTACGCAAATTGCCTTTAAGAGGAGTGCAAACTCAGATAGTTGAGTGACAAGGATAAGAGTCTTATCATAGAGAGTCTCGACTTCAGGTAGCCTAATGCCAAGTATCGTACGAACAGTTTCGATGTTCGTGTTAATGCCCGCAACAGCCAAGGGCAAGAGGTTTCCGTGGATGACGCCACTGTCAAGATATTGGCGTAGCGCAAATTTAAATCGACGTTAATAAAAGTAATAAGTAAAAGTAATTGAACATATATTATAACTCTTTTTCTTATTTTTTATTTCTAGAGATTCTTATAAGGATTTTATAAGGATATAGACTTAATAAAAAAAAGAATAAAAGTTATAAAAATGTATAAACTTGATAATCTTATACTTCTAAACCAGTAAATTAACAATCTAAATTGTAAAACTAGATACAGACTATTACCCTATAATTCTTCTGCTTACTTGCGTGCAGGTGGCTCGGGAAGCTTGTAGGTAAATGACAGCAAGTAATCAAGATCCTGGGAAGCAATGTACTCCTCGTAACTAGCAGTCTTGACCGGCTTCTTCAACTGATCGGGTGTAATGACACCCTCAATTCCCTCGATGTAATGATGTTCGTTCAAGTAAGCAGGTCCATCCAGGACCTCATAAGGCAGACCCGTCTTTTTGTGTATCTCATCCTCAGTCATCTGCTCAAACTTGGCGTGCTTTCCGGTCGCTTTGTTCCAGATATCAAGAAACTCAGGGACAGCCAAATCGCTGTCGTAGGCTAGTAGCTTGGTCCCAGCGGGTTCATCCTCAACTAGGGCCCGTACAAAAGGACCAGTCGATTTCTCAGTGTCGATAATAGGGAGCTTCATCTCCTTGGACGCAGGGAGGAGCATCTCGTATTCACCATGGGCATTCTTCTTGGGGTACAGGAATGGATTGGTAGCGTAAACGCCAATGTAGATGAAGGATGTCTTTTTGGCAAGCTCAGGCATCTCGTTCTCGATGAGCTTGACAGCTGCAGCCTTGGTCTCCCAATGGTACGCGTGAGGATATTTTCCCTTAGACACCTCATTCATAGGACCAAGCGCAGAGTAGATGTACCTTTCCAGAGTAGGCGTCTTTTGAGCGGCAATTGCAGCATTTCTTGAATGCAAAATTTCCGTGTCAAATCCAAGCTTCTGGCTTTCAGGCTGAGGCTTTCCATCAGCCAAAGCACCGAGATAGGTTGCCCAGAAATCGGTGTTGACAAAAATGGCATGGGCGCCTTCAAAGGCTTTGATGAGAGATTCGACATCACCAAGATCGGCTTCTACGACCTCGGCGCCGAGCTTTTTGAGAGCTTCGGCTTTCGCGGATGTGGATCGGCGGGTGAGGGCCCGGACATGCCAGTCGGGGAGAGAGAGGAATGTTTCGGCGACGGAACCGCCTTGAATACCGGTAGCTCCGACGACTGCGATGATCTTTTTGGAAGACATGGTGATGTGTTAAGACGAGTGATCTTCTGCAGGGTAATGTTGGTGGTGTTATTGAAAAGAGACCTGGACTTGTGTGTGTTGATGGTGGTGTTTGTGAACCGTGATTCGAGTCGTGATTGAGCATGACACTTATAGTAAAATTTGTTTCGGTCTTTAGTCTCTTCTCCATTTGAGTGACGACGTGATTATAAACTCGACTCTTCTTTGACGATATCCTCAATCGCCAACTGGACTAGAAACAGTAAGCCACGGACTAGGGCCCTTGGCATAAGATCCTGTCTAGTTCTGATTGGTTGAAAAAGCGTAAGCCAGTTCGGACTTCGGACTTTGGACTTCTTCACCGCGGAGCAACTTTCGACCGAGTTCTGTGACATCCACTGCCTCTACCTGTAAGCCCGTGCAACCGTTATTCCCCGTCATGCCATCTGCTCAATGAGATGAATATTATGGAAGAGAATCGTACGCCTAATGAAACAACCGGCAACTCTTCAAAGCGAAAAAGCCTAAGCAGTAGGGATGAAGATGACGGCGCAAACCCGCCCGTCAAGCGCCGGGTTCTAACGGATGCGAGAAGGGAGCAGAACCGTTTGGCACAAAAAGCATATCGTCTGTCAACCAAAAGCCCATATACGTGCATTCTCACTAATAGGGTTTTATAGGTCAACGGCAAAAACAGCATCGACAACAGTTGAAAGAAGCGAAGGCTCAGTCTAATCCCAGATCACGGCTCAGGCCACTCCTGGAGCGTCATGTCACATTAGAAAACGATCAAGACTCAAATCAAAGGCCAAGAGAAAGTCATGACCAACCATTCCAGGGCGACGAATTTGATGAATCATTCACCCAAGAAGAGAGCGATCCAAACTTTCCAGACATCTATCTCAATATGCTTCAACTCGCCCCAACTCGCCTGTGCACTTCCCTCTTATATAATGCACGCTCGCTAGGCTTTGATCTCACCCGCTTGGCAGACTGCAGTACAGAATATGTCTCACCGTTTTATCAGCCAAGTCTCTCAGTTGCGTCAGATCCCACTTCTCTCGCACAAGCAGCATCTACCTTGATCTCCTCCTTCAACAACAGCAATGTCCCGGCTCAGCTGCGACCTACAATGGCGCAGATTCTCATTCCACATCACGTCAGCTTAGACTTGATCCCATTTCCATTCATGCGTGAGCGCGCTATCATGTTGTCCGCTTTAAAGCCACACGTGTTTAATAACTGGGAACTAAAGCTTGATATTTATGTACGAGGTGGATTGATACTTTGGCGACAGAGCTCGAAGCAGAAAAATGCGCGTGATAGAAACAGCTATCCCCCTTGGGAGATGAAGAGCTGGGAAGCTGCGCCGTGGTTTCTGAAGAAATGGTGTATGATTACTGGAGGAGAAGAGGGCGAGTTGTCCAAGCAGAGCATGGGTTGGCAGGTGGTCAGGGAGATGATTTGCTCTAGCGATAATTTTCAGTTGACGAGCGGAGATGATTGAACTCTTGGGGATGATATTTTGCGATGGGTTGCGGTGTGTACTGATAGAAAGGTGGAATTGGTATCTAATGTTAACATGCGAATGCAAGTGACACTGCAGAATGCACATCTGAGAAATAAGGCGGACGTACGTCCAACTTGAGATGTACATAACTCAAAACAATACGAGGTTAACCTTGTGTATTAGAAAACTCACTATTAACTCAAGGTAATGACGAAAGTCGAGGTGCTGTTTAAAGTTAAACGACACTCGGCGAAAAGAGACCG
Source organism: Fusarium buharicum (assembly GCA_014822075.1). NCBI lineage: Eukaryota > Fungi > Ascomycota > Sordariomycetes > Hypocreales > Nectriaceae > Fusarium > Fusarium buharicum. The sequence continues at coordinate 9,119 of JAATHB010000172.1, read as the reverse complement.
TAGGTTCGATGATCAAACTTATCTGATCAACTGCATGATGCAAGATTCCCGCTTCGTAACATGCAGACGGATGGCTGAAGAATCATCAGTGATTCAAAAATAGGTGTAATAGATGTAACAGATCATCGTGCAAAGTGAGAAAGAGAATCAAGATAAATATTCAGCATAACCGAGCAAGAGACGAGCGAAAGGACGAGAACTGACAGATATTCTATCATAAAAGCTCTAGATTATGCGAAGCATAAGTTTACAAGCAAGATAATTTTCTCCAATGCATCCTGATTGTTGTAATACCTGCTGCCGCATTTGGGGCAGTCCTCGAATGTTATATCAGCGCCATGCACATTGCCAGGTATAATGTTAACCTTTCCATCAGACTTTTCAGCGTCATCAAGAAGAGCACACGTCAGCAAACCTTGTGCACGAAATAAACGCATGGCCTGTCCTCTTTGGGTATAAAAGTATTACTCAATCGCCTTGACAGCCCAGATTTTCTTCCCATCAACACACGACAAGTAACCTGGTCCAATCATTTCAACTTGACTCTCAACCAACAACTCAACCTTCTACTAGAACCTCATCCCCCATTCTCTCCCCTAAGCCCAATTACAAAATGCGTCGTCTCGCACTCCTCCTTTCGATTCTTCTCATCGCCCTCCCCTCGATTTTTCTCGTCCCCCTTCCCACAGCCCTTGCGGCATGCCTAGGCAACGAAAATCCAGAGCTCGGAGACCAAAAGGAAAGGGCCGGAGAGGCAATAGAAAAGTTCTGCCGTGACGGAACCCTCGCCCCCAAAAAATACAAGGAAGACGTGGATGGAAAGGCCTGCGCCAACCTGCAGAATGGGTTGAAGATGGTCTTCTACGTCAACACTAGTCAATACTACTGGGCTGATGCGTGGATGTACGAGTGGGTATGCACTGACATACTCTGGTACTTGCTCGAATGTCCCACGGGCGGAGCACTATGCCGGCTTATGCGCACAAACATAAGCGATAGGGGGTTTTCCGTACCAACCGACATTCATCAAATTGAATGGTGTTTCTTGTAAGTTCAGTTCAGTTCTCGTTCTTGATGACTAGTTTCTAACGTCTATTCAGTGCGATACCCAGGCCTGGCCTGTGCAACAAGGACGATGCTCGGAACTGGTACGAGTACGACGAGCGTGGTATTGGGCATTAGTAAGGGCATAACTTATAAGGCACACCTTACAAAGGACCCGCTCTTAAGTCGTCTCACCGTAATGCCGTGTGAAAAAGCCGAAGGTCGGCTTTGGGGTTCGGATGCCCGGTAAAGTTTATATCCAGGTGGGGGAGGGATGCGACTGATTGATAAGATGATGATCAACATAAAAGAGACACTGCATCCAGGACTGATATCGGGCTTCTGTGCTATTCTTCACTCTTAATCTATCCCATATTTCTTCCAGTTTGTTCCTTTTCCAAAATGACTGCGGGCTTGAAGAATGCGATTGTGATCGGTGGCTCTTATGTTGGGCTGGTTTGTCTACCTTCTCCGACGCTGCCGAGTTTGGATTAGGATGTCTAACAGAAGCTACTTGTAGGCTGCTGTCAAAGAGCTGGCTACTCTTCTTCCAGTCACTCATAGGGTACATCCACATAATAATACCCTCTGGGCGCGTGAGGTTGACTTTCTTTCTTTCTAGGTTTTGTTGATAGAACCACACAGCCATTTCCATCACTTGTTTGCCTTTGTAAGTCAGTTATAGGTACTAAAGATCCTGGCACTAACGCTAATGCAGCCACGATTCGCCGTTGTACCCGACCATGAACACAAAGCATTTATCCCCTACGCTGGATTCTTCTCTTCACTACCAAACGCTGCCAATCACTCCATCATACGAGCTAGGGCAGTTTCTCTGCAAAAGAACCACGTCACGATTGACCGACCATGGCAAGGTTCAACCCAGATTCCATTTGAGTATGCAGTCGTCACTACTGGAACACGACTACAAGCTCCCAGTAACATGCAAGATGATGAAAAGAAGTTGTCTATCGATTACTTGAAGGCGTACCAACAGGGTATCAGGAATGCAAAGTCGATTGTCATTGTTGGTGGAGGAGCTGTTGGCGTTCAAATGGCCACTGACTTGGGTGAAGTCTATCCGGAAAAGAAGGTGACGCTTGTTCATTCGCGCGATCGATTGATGCAGCTTTACCACGAGAAGTTGGATGCAATCGTTAGGGAGCGATTGGAAGAGCTCGGAGTGAAGTTAGTCCATGTATCCCTGTCTGTCGAGGAGTGCTAACCATGTCTTGCAGTGTTATCACTGGCACACGCGCAGTCATTCCACTCAAAGGCTTCCCAACCGATGGAACCAGCTTTGAGCTAGAGTTGAAGGACGGTCGCAAGATACCAGCAGATCTCGTCATCCCAGCCACAGGACAAACTCCCAACAACCAGTTCTTGAAGGATCTACAACCCACTCCAGGGCACGAGATTCTTAACCAAGCCAACGGTTTCATCAAAGTCGCTCCAACTCTGCAGTTCGCTGATCCCAACTACTCGAATCTTTATGCGTGCGGCGATATTGCCGATAGCAAAGCGCACAAGGCAGCTCGTCCAGGAGCAGGACAGGCACTTGTCGTTGCGCAGAATATTGCCGCCATGACTGAAGGCAAGCAGCCTGAGCAGCACATCACCGTCGATCCTCCAGCGATTCATCTGTCTCTGGGATTAGTAAGTAACAGCCATAAACAGAGAATCGCTTGGTTGCTAACGGATGAACAGACAAAGAATATGGTTTTTAGAAACCCTGCAAAGGGCGAGACTGAACCTTGGGTTTGGATGAGAGACGAGTAAGTGCACACCATCACATACTAATAGACGAGAGACTAACAAACCATTACAGTGGAGCGAGCGACATGAACATTGCCGGCGCATGGGAGAGAAGAGGCACAAAGGTCACTCGACCTGACGATTACCACCTATGAGCAGGGTCCTGACTTTTGGCCAAATGTATTTATCTGGCGCTTGTTGGACATGGCATGATACTAGACTAGAGCTTATAGAATTGAACGTTTTTGTAGCATGTCTTGACATTAATAGGTCTCGACTTGTAACCGTGTGCGTTTTGGAGTTGTAAGTTGACATCAAGAGGCAGCGAGGAGCTTGCGTACAATAAATCTAATAGCCAAAGTTCTATATCTATCCTGAGATCTATCCACACATTCTATACACCATTAGCCAAAAAGGTGTTCTAACACAAGTATATCCAATACAACCCAGCCCTCAAAACAAATCACTGAACACTTCGTACCTCCAGTCTAGGCCCTCTTGACACCACTCCCCCTCGGCACTCTAAACAACCAGTAAAGCCCAAGCGCGCCCGCAATGTTAACAGCAATGTACACCCACTGCAACCCAAAGTACCACCAGCGATCATCATAGTTGATGTAAAACGTGCCCAGAAACTCCTCCGTCGAAGCAAGCGAGCAATACTGACAAACCTCGGTAGAAGAACGGTCAACCAGATAGCCTCCAGCTTCCGCTACAAACGGTTCCATGAAGTCGCCGCACGTCATGTTGGGAGGGACGGCCATCTGGAGAATCTCGTTGTCGGCGCATGTAACTTCGGATCCCCATACAGCTGTGGACATGATGCCGCCGACGAGGTATGTGGCTGGAGATACTCGGTACATGAAGGTCCAGAAGGTGGGAAGATCGCCGTACGTCACGCCAACACTGTCAAACGTGAGTATCAGTTCAGACAAGTTGAGAAGAAGTGACTTACCCGCAAAACGCGATGCAAAACATCCATAGCAAAGTCGCAAGAACACCAGCTTCTTCAGCTGTCTCGATGCACACAATGGCAAAGTGAGAAAAGGTACTCGTGAAAAGCATAAACGTCCAGAGAAACAAAAAGACCAGGAAACCACGAATGTGTTGATCATCAGCCGTTGTGTTCTCGACAAACCCAACGGGATAGTACCAGCAAAAGTACATGAGTACTGCCATGAAGGTGTTCCAGGCGGCTTCGACGAGGATGTTGGCGACGATATACGCTACAAGAAGTTAGACGAATGTCTTTGGCCAAGAGTTTGCAGAGGGTGAACTTACTGTTCCAGCGATAGATCTTGGACGGTCGCTCACGAACCTCGTACAATGCGCGTTGCGGTACAAACATGGGCATCATCTGCTCACTGATACTTTGAAACATAACCATGTACATAAAAATGGCGTAGAGCTGATTCTGAAGTCCTTGAATGGTGTTTTTGGCGCTAAACGTAAACCCGATGTAAAGCGACTGTGCGTCCAAGGTCAGTCAATATTCAGTATGACAAGTGCAAAATACATACCGATAAGATGATGAGGATAGTCTTAGACCAGATGTACGAAGGCGAGCGCCAGAAGTGCTTCCAGGTGCGTACCAAAACCTCATGGAACTGCGTCAAGAACGAAGCAACAAACTCTTGATGCTGCGACTCATCACCGTGAGCCAAAGCATCGGCATCCGTGCGTTGTGTGGATGGTAGAGAGTTGAGGCGTTGAAGTTCCTGCTTGACAGCTTGAAACTCGGGTGAACTTCTCCAGATTTGGTGCCAGTCGATGTCTTCGATGTTTTCGTCGATGCTGGGCTGGATGATCTCGAGCATGTACTCGGCGGGGTTGGCATCAGGTGGACAAGGAGGAGCGCCGTTTCGTTCAAAGTATTTGAGCAGTGTCTGTGACTGTTCACCGAGGTCTGAATCAATTAGCCAGAGTCATTATACGCGACAAGGTAAACTTACCTCCAAAGTAAACCGTCTTTCCACCAGGAGCCAGCAAAAGCAATCGATCAAAGCGCTGAAAAAGCATAGCCGAAGGCTGGTGAATGGTACACAGCACAGCCTGACCACTCGCCGTCAACTTCTCAATCAGATCGCAAATGGCCCACGAAGTCTGCGAGTCCAATCCCGAAGTCGGCTCATCAAGAAAGACAAGTAACTGTGGACGCGCTGCAAGCTCAACACCAATAGTCAACCGCTTCCTCTGCTCAACGTTAAGACCCTCGCCTTGAACTCCGATAACAGCATCGGAAAACTCTTGCATGTCAAGCATACCAATTACATGCTCGACATACTGAAGTTTCTCCTGCCGAGGAATTTCAGCAGATTGTCGGAGGAGGGCGCTGAACTCGAGGGCTTCGCGAACGGTCATGGTGTTGAGGTGGAGGTCTTGCTGCTGGACGTAGCCTACGCGATGTTGGAAGGAAGCGTCGGTTGATTTGCCGTCGATGTGAGTGTTTCCGCTGACGATTCCCATGGTGACGCGTGTGGCGAGAACATCGAGGAGGGTTGTTTTGCCGGCGCCAGACACGCCCTAGATGTTAGTCAGTAGAGTGTTTCTAGTGATAACGACACAGATCTTGACATACCATCAGTGCAGTTGAACGACCAGGTTTGACCCATCCATCAACATGATCCAACAGACGTCGATCTTTACCCTTGATCTGAATATCATAGCAGAGATCTTCCCAGTGAAATACGGACACGCCCGCGGTAAGACCACTGGTAGCGTTATCCGTACCCTTCTCCGCCACGACAGGGCGATCCGTTGTCTGTGCTTCAACGTCGACGTTCTCGGTCTTTTCGAAACTCGGAGGCATTCGTCCCTTGCGAAAGACGAGGATTTCACCTTTGCTTTGTGGAGGTTTCGCGAATTCTGCTGCGACGATGTAGGCAATGAAAAAGCCTGCGAGGAACCCGAGAAGAATTCCAATGTTTCTAAACCCAATTAGCCTGTAATAGTAAAATGTGAAAAATAATCGCATACCGCCATTTGTGCGCGTTGTAGTAGTCGTAGGAGTCGTTGATGTATCTATCACCGCTCACCATCGACGATCCTGGCTGGGCACCAACAACAGCACAAATCTGTGATTCGGCAGGAAGAACACCATCATATCCAGGACCTTGAGGAACCAAGCTTGCACAGGGAAATTCCCGGTCGTGAAACTCGTTCGCCATCAAGGCTTCAAAGGCATACGCAAGTGGATTGATGTAGTTCATCCAGCGCGACCACCCAAGCATATAGTCCGTAGGCATCGTGAATCCAGTGTAAATCATCAATCCGAGACTAAGAATTGCAGTTGGAACCATTGCTTGATGAGACGTGCGCGTAAGACAAGCAAGCGTGCGGTAGATGCATGACATGACGAGCGTGGTGAGGTAGGTTGTCAGACAGAAGAAGAAGAAATTGCCCGGTTCTCGACGTAAATGTGCCATAAAGTAGATCAGAATGTTAAAGACGAACATGTTGGCTGTTTTGTAGGGCAGGTCGATGATGTAGCTTGCGATAGCTTGGGAAGATTGATGGTAGAAGGCATAGCGATTGTGCTTTTCGATGACGGGGCGTTCAGCGTAGACGGTGAGTACCTAGGTCTTTCTTAGTAGTGAACTCACGTCTCGATGTGAATATTTACCTCAAGCTGACTGGCAAATGCGTTAAATAGCAGAGCGAAAAAGATAAGACCGCCTCGGTAATAGAAACTAGACGTGTCGTTCTTAAGCTTGAAAAACATACTTCCCAAAACAAGCGCCATAATCATATTAAAAACAAGTGAAGCAATCGTAAAGCCCGGATCAGCAAGAAGTCTACGCCAACCTCTCCAAAGCGTAAGCTTGACCTGGTGAAGATAAGAGATGGTATACGGAGACTTGGATCGTTGATTCTTGAACTGCTCTGCACGTCGTGAATTCTTGTACTCTGCTAGACGTTCTTCGCGCGGGTGGTTCTGCTCATACTCGGAGAGTTCGCGGACGAGTTTCTTTCTCTGCTCGCTGGCTTGCCATCGTTCTGCGAATTCGTCGGGTGTGCGGGGGGCTGTGTGTTCGAAACCTGGTTTAACGCGACGTTCTTGTGGGCTTGTCATGGAAGTGAGGAAGTCGGGAGTTGTTTGTCGATCCGGGCCTGTTCTGTCAGCTTGGGGTATTCTGAGATAATGTGAACTTACACTCAAAGCCTAGGTTCTCAAAGTATGATTTGGCTTCATCAATCTTTCCAAAGAATATCTGCTGTCCTTCGTACAGGACTGTGACGCGGTCGAAGAGCTAGAGGCATTAGCTCATCATCTCAATGCTTGTGGATATACTTACCTCGTACGCTGACTGAGGTGCCTGGTAGATAGCCACAGCAGCAGCCACACCAACAAGATCAGCTTGAAGGCGAAGGTTCCGACAAAAGTTAATTGCGTTGCCACTATCCAAGCCGCGAGTGGTATTATCCCAGCACTGTAACTTGGCTCCTGTAAGAGCAGCCTCAGCGATACTAACTCTCTTGCGCTCGCCGCCACTTACACCACGGACAAAGTCATCGCCAACTCGAGTATCAACCGTGTGGCTGATGCCGAAGATGGCCATCATGACATCGCGCATCATGGTGTCGGCTTGCGCTCGGCTCACACCACCGGGGACATGGCGTAGGGAGTGAGCGCTTGCGGCGAAGGATAGGGTCTCGCCGACTGTGAGATGGGCGAGGTGGGTGTCGACTTCGGCGTTGTAGAGAACATCACCTCGGAACGTGGTGCGCATGTGGCTCTCTTCGATGCCTATTTGGCGTCAAGTAAGTTCTTGTAACTGAGAAGAATAACTCACCTCGAAAATTCATGTATGAATCATCGCTTACCTCAAGACCTGCCGTCTCACCCGCGATAGTTTTGAGAAGTGTTGAGCAGCCTGATCCAGGAGGACCAAGCACAAGAAGTAACTCGCCCTGTTCAACAACACCTTCAAAATTGCGAAGAATATCAACACGTCTCTTGCGACTTCCAAAGAGTCCTAGAAAATACGACACAACATCCAGAGGGTAGTCAACAAAGGTCTTTTGGTGCTCTGCGCCGCTACCCCACCCAAAGACATTGAGGTTCTGAAAAGCTACTCCAAGGCTTCGTGAAGGTGCTGATCCGTCTTCGGACTCGACGAGCTTGACAAATGCTTTGACCCATGCTCGTGGGTCGAAATTGGCCGAGTTGGGATCCAGTTGTGTACCTGGCTGGGGTGAGAAGGTATGCAATTCGGCGCCTGCTGTGGTAGATACTCGCGAAAGCTGTCGTGCAAGAGCCTCAATCTGGTGGTTGGTATCTGTTGCGGGATTGTCGTTTGAGTCATCCATTGCTGTGCCTTCTTTGGTGCTGTCGGTGGTTGACAATGAGGCTACGTCTTCGGGCTTGCTGTGCGAGGATAAGCCCCCTTTGGTGTCCGTTGTCATGGCGGTAATTCTAATAGACGCTGAGATGATTGTAGATAGCTGTTGATCTAAGCCTCATGGTAAAGAGTAATAAAGATGTCTAAATATATGTCATAAATTCAACTGCTCGCATCCCGCGCAGTCCTAGTGTCTACCGAAGTAGACTTAAAGTTGACTACCACAGTTTTCAATTACACCGAAACAAAGATGACTTAAGACGGGCATCCGCGGACAAATAGCAAAAACCGTTGTCATTTCATCCGCCGGAACATTTCTTCTTTTTTTTCCTTTGTCTCCGTGTCAGCCCTCATCTTGGCATCTCCTTATCAGTCTCGCCGACCCGACGGAGTCGGCGTTTACTATTGGTCTAGTGGATAACAAATCCACTAGAAAAGGGGCCCGCGGGCGTCCGAAGTGGTGGCTTTGCGCTTACATCTCGCTTAGGAGGAGTTTTCGCGATCAAATTACCAGATACGGCTTGCGGATTTTTAGCTCATGTAAAATAATGCGGGTTTGAGGCAGAGCCTGACTGTCTCAAAGTCCTAGAATTTAGGTGGTGAAATGCGATCTTTTCTCACCATGATAAGCTTACACAAGATGAAGATGGACTCTTTTTCCAAGGCGACGTCTTTTAAAGTAAATTCCTTTTTAAGCCCAGTCTCCACGTTATCTAATCCACACGCATCGCGGATCCCCGTTTCGCAGGCCAACAGTCAGATCTCTCCATGTTGAGGCTAAGAAATGGGTCATGGTAAATATGGGACGAATATTCTCAATTCGGTCTATTGAAATCTAGAACAATATGTGCACATCTTTCAGCTGCCAAGGATAAGCCTCGTCCCACCTTTTTAAGCAAACTGTCAACTAAGGTATAAACTATTGTGTTCTCACATTCAGGCAGAATAGTTCATTATACGGTTTTTTTTTTTTTTTTT
>JAATHB010000171.1:0-11083 GCA_014822075.1 Fusarium buharicum | reverse complement strand
AGTATATAGTAAAACTTAATACCTAATAGTAGTATTTAAGTCATATTATAAATTAAAGGCTAAGAATTAAAAACTTTATAAATCTTTTTGTAAAATACCTGCTTATTTGTGACACCTACTTATTATATGTATTATAATTACTATAACGGTAGGATTTGCATCCATGTTGCGACGCTTGTCCTGTTTTGTCTTGTCGTCATGATTAATTATCTTCCAGCCCGAAATATCATGCATGTCAGCAATATACATCTGCAATCAGTTATAAAGATCTCTATCTGATCCTTTCTACTCTGGCCTTTCTTCTCTCTTTTCTTCTCTTTCTTTCGCTCTGTCAATTTCCTTCTAAAAAAACATCCAATCAGTCATGGGAATCCTCTTCTCTCGTCCAGGCCGCGATATAACTGCTCTACCCCCCGGCGCTTTCCCCGTAGGCAACATCTCATCTCTCGACAGCTCATCCATCACTTCATATCTCGGCACCAACACCGGCTTCTACGACGCCCCTCTCCCACCGATACCGTTCGAATGGATCGTGTCACCCAGTACCATCGACGGATCCTGTCCCAACGGTGCTCAGATCCTGACGTGGTTCGGTGTCACGGAGGCCATCATTGCTGTTCTGGCACCTCTCTTTGCGTACCGGCCTTTTGTCCACTGGGTTACCCGCGGAAGGCTCGGAAGACGTGCCAAGAACTGTATCGCTCTCACATGGACTACAACGTTTGCCTGTCAGCTCGCGGCCAGCGCTATCGTTGCTGGTATCACGGGTAATACGCCAGGTTACGAGTCTCTGAACATCCTGCATATCTTCACTGTCCTCATATCACGGCCCCGGTTCTACCCCATAGTTGTCGCACTATTGCGCTGCGTTGTTTTCGCCAAGCGTCCCCGGGAATGGGATAAAACAACGATTATTAAACGCAGTATCGATGACCGTGTCGAGTTCCCCTACACGGACGCCTGGATCACAACAAGCTTCTCAGAGATCCTACTACTCCTCACATCCGCCATATTCACCGGAGTCACATGGCATCGTCTCCCTTCGGACAGCAAAGCCCGCGAGTACGCCTCGGACCACGTGAGCTTCGTATCGAGCACCCCGGGAATCATGTGTCTCTGTATGCTGGCTTTCGTGCCGGTATACAAGCGCTACGGTGAGGCATACCCGATTGAAGGGCGACGTTATGAGACCGGGAGGCAATGGGGCGTGACGATAAGCAGCGATGGCAGGACGAGGATTGGCGTCAAGAAGGACAGAAAGAAAACTGCAGCCAAGAGAGGAGCCAACGCGGTGTGCGGAACGCTTCTTCTGGGGTATGTTTACCTGGTTCAATGGGCGTATTGGACAAGGTTTCTCGAAATGACAGGGGTGCTGTGAGTGATGATGCTCTTTGATGGTGGGAGTTAACGCGAGCTAACTGAGAGTTCTAGGTTCTGCCCCCCGAAGATGATACAGTCTGGGATCGTGTGGGTGATGTTCACGTTGGCTGGTAAGTGATACGTGTTGCATATTGCATGCATCTGGTTGTCTTTAAATTGATCGACTAATAAACAATGCTAGGGTTATTAGCTGGAGCTGCTTCTTAACTAAGTTACTTCTTCTCAGACTAGTAATTCTTAATACTAACTTAAGATGCTATACTGTTTGAATTAGTAATAATAATAATTTCCCTAGATATTTTACTTATAGAAACATCTTTAAGCACTAAGTTAATATAATAAAAGTAAATATATTTCTTTTTTACCTTCACAAAGGGACTTCAAGTCTAAGATAACATGCTCTGAATTCTAAGTGCCCAAACTTCCTACCACCCTGTCTCTTGTAACATCATAATATCATGTTTATGGAAGAGTACGCGTTTGCAGCCGTCGTCACATTCTAAAAATGCGTTTAAAGGTTCCAGTAACCACGTCGTTGTCACTAGTTGACTCAATGGCGATTAGAACCGGTTTCCACAGACGTTTCGCATGTCGAGTGTGAGGTTCATCTCGCTCATATTGGCTTCAGGTACAGCTTGGTGTGTAGTTCCACCTCAGGGAGTATAAGAGATTTGTCCATAGACATAATCAAGTGGTAAGTTTTGAGCGTGTTTATCTTCAAGGCGATCGTCCAGATTGAAGCACCGACCAACTATGAACACGCTGCGGCATAAGGGATTTTGTCGAGGGTACTGGCATTGAAGCCGGTTTCTAGATTGTAATAATGCTCCTGGTTCACCCTTACTAACGAAGCGAGAATGTCGGTGGCGAACGCCAGTAAGTTATATCAACTGGTTTTCCTATAATAATGGTTTTGGAGACTCAAAAGGACTGGTCCATCAAATCACCTTTGTGGCAGGAAGGCCAAGAAATAGCTTCGTATAATAGTAACGCCGAAAAGGTGACACTACAGGTACTCTATTTCTGGTAGGTACTCTGCAGGATAATCAAATTTATCGTGCTGTCAATGTCAACAGCCATGCGTCGCTCGTGAAGGAATGGGCATTGATGCATAACCCCATGGTTACTCAGATTCAGGCCACGCATTTCATCATATAGTTATTACTTAAGCCCTAACACGGTATATCATCCAGTGGCTTTCCGCAATTCCCAGGCTATCATTGCCTATCACCAAAGCAGGATGCAAGAAGCCTCAATTAATCGAGACGGTTTCAACCTGGAAGCCTTGCTACTCTTGGCCCATAGCTTAGACAAGATGCTCGCTTCGTCACATAGGATGCATGACTAGAAAGGGGAGGACGGAACAGTGTTATTTGTCGAAGCAGCTCGCCAGCGAGGAAAATGACGAGATTGTAGTAGCACACAGGCGCGTCTCCCAGTTGACTATGTGCTTTGCCCAATACAGCCGAAGCCCAGGCTTCAGCCACTTCCCTATGAGTCTGGGGACTCTGTCTTAATGCTTCGTTCCATTTGGTGGGATCTCTTGGCTTAGTAGCAGCTATGAACGCTACTATTGTCCCTAAAATCTACGTGATAAGTTTGTAGAGCCTCTTTGAGACAATAAGCACTTAAACCAAGTCCCATAAGCCAGCGTCCTGGCTGCTCTGCAAATGTAGAGGCTCGGATTTCCATGCCGCTGTGGCAGCGCGAGAATCAGCCACTACGCTCCATTAAGTAAGGGGAAACAGAGGGCAAAAAGGACAAGAAAAAATAACATACAACAGCGGGGATTCGCTGGTCGTCACCGACCCAACTACTAATCCGCCGGTTAGCGGCTTGACTATGGGAGAGCGGACGGGATCCCGTATTTTCCACTACCTATGGCCGTATGTATCAGCTACGGTTGGCCTTTCCACTTATAGCCACTGTGCTTCAGTGGGAAGCATCGTGTGCTTCCCCGAGTTGAGCTCTTTTCTGTCAGTCAACATGTCATGGAACCTATCAGTTACCATTAAGTTATTCTCGAGCTCACGAGAGCTTACCGTGATAGGAAGAAAAGTGGAAGTCGTCGAGGTTTTGGTGACGGTTTTGAGTGCCTGTGAGATTTGGTTTTTAAGAAGTTTGACTTGGGTTGACAGTTCGTTGAGTAGCAGCTCTGAATAACTAGGTGTTATGGATGCAAAAGGAAGTTATGTCTACACTATGACTGCGATAACACCATGCGCAACATGTAGAGGGCAGACTTCTAATCGCCGTGCTTGGGCATACTGATTGGGGTCCGAGATTTGGAGCTAATGCGCTGGAAACCGAGAGCGTGGTAAGCACATGGAAAGTTGCGGCATTTGACGTGCACGATAAGAAGACTTCCAGCAGTAGCTATTCCTTTTATTACAGTGTAATAGTTATCTTTTGTTATTGCGGAGACTCTTCGGGCACTCCTCGAATCAACACCGTCACGACCCATTGCCACAACTGACTTAACACGAGCTTCCTAGACTAAATCACCAGATTCTTCATTGACTCACCACCCAGCACTCCAAAGGTTTCCTTTCATTGCAAGTAGTATGGCCCATGTGCGCCCTCAGTCAATCGAAAACGATAATGCAATTACGTAGTACACCGAGCAGTGCAATGAAAGCAGAGGTATCTTAACGGTAGGCTACCGTTCTCACGATGGAAAGCACCAACGTAGGAATGTTGAATGAGAGTTTGCCTGGGGTGCCGAGGCTTGCCATGAAATAACTTTGGTCCATGACAAATGTTGACATAAAGATGTCATGCATCAAGTCCACAATGGCCTCGGGGAACCCGCGACGCTACGTCTAGTGTAGCCCGCTTTCTAGTGGTCGAGCCTGACCTGGAAGACCTTGGACATCTTCTAGTTCTACGTACCAGATGTTGCCCGTGGTGTTGATGAGATTTGCGACTGAGGCCAGATTGTTAATTAACGCTTTACTGATAGGGTAAGCGGGCTGTTTGTTGGCCTTGTCGGACTTGAGGTAATCGAACATATTGTTTCGCTTGGGGCTAGCACCCGCCTGTCTCTTGTTCTGGTTCCTGGTCGCGCTCTCGTCCGACTCGTCGCCCAGGTCGAATGGTGAGCGCGCCCAAGCTCGGGACTTGGCCTGCAAAACATAGGCTTAACTATGTTCTTAGCACATGCGTAGTAAGTGAACAGGGGTATAGGACAATTTGGGGTATACGGCAATTAATAATAGAAGAGTAGGCGGACTGGGTAAACATTAATTCCTAGTCTCACTAGAAACTACTAGACATATTTTAAGCAATATCCCTTATCCTCCTGCTGGTAGTTCTGCGGGGCAGCTAACTCCAGAAACTTCAGAAACCTGCGTTTGCGTTGGCATTTCCTCGTGTTTAGGACGGCCAAAGGAAGAATCAAGCTCATGTATTGTTCTTCTCCTTGACTTTCTCCTCCGAAGGATAAACCACGCCGCAAGGGCAGCAAATGAGATCACTCCAACTCCTACACCGACGCCGATGCCAATCTTGGCTCCTGTTGATAACCCGCCTTCGTCGTTAGACGCAGCATCGGCCGTAGAACTGCTCGATGTTGGCAGATTAGATGCCGCTAAAGTGGATGCTGGAATAGTAGTAGTTTTATCGGTTGATTGAAAGACGAGTTGAAATAAAGGCGCATAAAGCATCGTGGTCGAATCTTCGTCCATCTCTGCTCCTGGGACAGTAACTACGCCAGTCATCGATTCTTCTGTGATTAGAACTATGTTGGACCCCATTTCCAGTGTTTTTGAATCCACGCCGGCCGTCCTTTTTAAAATGGCCAATATAGTCCCTGTGCACTCGGTGTTCTGCAGGACGGGCGAGGAAGCGGTGGCCTCGCAGGTTTGTCCCCCCATCAAAGTCGCGCACGTGAATCCTCTGACACCTAAGAGTTAGTTGCGGTACTTTTTTTTGGTGATCAGGTGGAATTGATATACTCTGGACAGCATCCTATGGCCGTTTCCCCCGGCCCGGGTTTAAATTGTATATCCCAGTTTTCGCCACCATGAATAGCCCTGCAAGCAGCAGTATATCCAGTCGGACATTCAAGGCCTGGAGAGTAGTATCCCCAGCCGTTGAGTGGGTGTTTGTGATCTTCGACACCTTTCGTTCGTGGTGGCCAACAATCGGGGTTATCCTCAATATAGTTCTTATCCCTATCTGTGCTTATGCAGTGTTGACCAGCAAATAGCCAATCGCAGGTTTCACATGCAGGATAGAAGATAGAGCAGCTGTCTGGCAGAGACCATTTCGTTGTGAGGGGACCGAGAAGGGTGCCCTCTTCTGACGTCTCTTCGGACATTTCGAAAACAAAGCCTGGTTGGAGCAGGAAAGCGGCGAGTCGGGGCGGGACTTGCTAAGTCCAACCGTGTTACTTGAATCAGATTCAGCAGGGACTAGCAAAAGCAAGATAGAAGCGTAGATTGCAATCAGTCATGGCGATAATTTTGTGCTGGAACTTAGCTCACGATATCCGAGCCTCGAAGGCCCTATATATATAGAGGCTTAGCGGTTACTAGGGACCCATTCTGCCTATCTTTTTGATTGACTGGAATTTGTTTTGCGGCACCCCGTGCTATTTCTCGTGGAAGTCACTGTGTGTCGAGATTCAGCGGAGTGTGTAATAATGACATAGCAGGTCCGGGACGAGTTAAGCAGGACTGACACTAGAGTATGCTTATTGGTAGGTTTAGGGTGAGTCAGCAGGGTAGTTCCGAGGAAGTGCGGACATATAGCATGACGATACAAACTACTAACGTTATCAGATTTATTGACAGCGGAAACGGCTAACTTATTGCCTCCAATGGGGTTGGAGTCCCTCACCCTCATCGTCAAAATACAGAGCACACCCGATCTTGGCCATGTCCACGGAGCCGTGAGAAGCGATCAAGCCGAAACGGAAGCCGCAGTTGAAAATATAACGCAATGCAACAGCCTCAAACGATCTCAGCGACACCAACACCAGAGTCCAGCAAACCACAGAAGAATTCCAAAGCAATGCAGAGATCCCGGTGGACGTAGAAGCTGCTGCAAAGGAGGCCCCAGAGATCGGTCAAGCAACAATGAAGATGATTAAAGGCATGAAACTCCTTATCCAACAGAGCCAAGCTAACGCCGTCCCAAAGTCAGCTTGATGACAGCCAGCAAGGATTTATACCAGTAGCTTAATTTAGCTCCAACCCGCAGCCTTAAATTATCCTATAGATTCAGAAGATCTGTTGACTAGGTGAGATTGGGTTCAGGGAGAGTTAGTGGGAGAGAAGAGGCGTCCCTCCCATTTGAATACCGCGCCGCGACTTGGCATAGTTTGCGCAAAGTGACATTATTTTAACACTTATAAAAGGGGACAAATGTCTCTAGTCATTCTTTTTGCTATGCTGGTGGCTCAACAGCGTTGGATATTAGGTTAGCTGAGGGTGCCGTGGAAGCCCTGAGACGCAATTTCTACCAAGCTCTATTGTGCAGTTCACATGCACATCATGGTACAGAGACTGACAATGGGCCAGGTAGTAGCGAGGTCGAACTAATTTACACCGTGGTCAGTGCTCTTCTTGGTATATTGAAGCTTTTGCTCTTGAACGCGAAAGCACTATCTAACTTTGCACGCCTCTTAAAGCCAATATGCATACATAATAACAAAGAATACAGTTTTTTCTATATTATATGAATTATTAGCCTAATGCAGCATAATAACCTTTAAGCCTCTATAGCTAGCTTTTCCCTCTAAGAGTTATATAGCTGCTGTTTCCCCCGTATAACAATCTAACTTAATATAGCTATAACGAAAAGAAGCTAATAACTATGAAAAGCCAAGATGAACGCTTATCTTTATTGAACAGTTGTCAGCTCCGTTGGACCTAAGAACAACTGCCGGCAAATATAAACGCGAAAGCACTTTATCCATTCTGGAGGCGGCGGTGCGATGACGATCCATGGGGGTCTTGATTGGAGTAGACTAGCCTCTAAAACATACTTCCTTGGTGATTAGAGTATCGTCTCTTATTCGACAGGCAAAGGATCACGAGCCGCCTGACTTATAGAATTGAGCGAGCTTATCAATAGTAGCAGTAGTGGCATCTGTTCAGACAACTTGGTGTTGTACACGCCGTATCGATCCAGAACATTATCGAACAATATCTACTGTAGCGCTTTGTAAACACCGAGTTTGTTCATGGGTGGTGATTTAGGTTGGGGGTTGTAGTAACGCTCGAAGACTTAGACATATTTGCGACATGAAAACGGTAATTCTGGAGCTAGTGCTGTATAACCTGTATCCACCAGTACATAAAGCGGTGATGCTCCTGGACATAATTGCAATTCATCACTATTCAATCCCTAAAAAGTACCTTACGCCTATTACTCTTGATCTTTCAGCCGAGAGGTACTGGCGTGATGCTGGAGCGTTAGAACAAGGTAGAATAATATGCGGTTACGTAACCCTGGAACCCGAAAATCCGATCCATTGTTGGAGACACATTCCTCACTTACATGCAGCTCTTATGACATCTTAAAGTGAAACGTTATTGTGAGTAACAGCATCATATTATTTTATGCGATGGTGCTTCCTACATACAGTAGTATCTTTTCAGAAGACTACTGTATCTGTTTACCAAGGTTGAATGCCGTCCTTGTTGATGACCTTGCCGACATCAGCGTCCCGCTTTCCTTCAATCACATCCTTAACAAAATTGCCTCCAATGGAAGGATCAATACCGCCCATCTTCTTCATGGCCTCGGCATTACCACCCAAGCCTGTAGCGAGGAAACCAGGAGATATGCACCAGACCTTGACACCGTCCTCCTTGAGGGTTCTGTACCACTCACTGTCACAAGATTAGTACAAGTCTTTGGCATTCCAGTTTCAGAGAAGTAAACATAACGCATCATCATGTTCATGCCCGTCTTGACACTCCTGTATGCAGGCAAGCTGAACTGTTCCTTAGGCCAGCCCTTGGGCGGTAACTTGTTGATAGCCAGTGCAGGGCCCTCGCTAACGGCCAGAGAGCTAGTACCACTTGCCATAAAGGCAAGACGGGGATCCTCAGAGTTTAAGAGGAGGGGGACAAACTGGTGGGTGATAACATTGGTGCTCGTGACGTTGACGCTCCAGCTTTCAGCCCACATATCACGCATTGACATTTTGCCAGCCATCCACTTCTGATCGAGTTGGGCACCTAATACGATAGTTAGTCTCCTCGAGTCATGCGCTACAAGCCACGATTGGGGGTAGATATTTACCAGCATTGTTGATCAGGGTATCAAGCTTGCCATAGTCTGCCTTGATGAGGTTGAACAAGGCATCAATAGACTTGTCGTCTGAGATGTCGATCTGCACCGGGCGAATGTTGCTCTTGGAGTTGGGGAACTCTGCCTTAACACTCTCGGCAGCAGCCTGGGCCTTCTCGATAGATCGACCGCCAAGAAGAACCTCGTGAGCTTGGTCTGAGCCGGCCAAGGCCCGGATAATCTGGTAGCCGAGACCGGTATTGGCACTGGTAATGAGAACAATTTTCTTGCTAGCCATGGTTAGGTTTGTTTGTTAATGTTAATTGATAGAGATGAAGATGTTTGATGAATAAGAACAATAGGAAGATGGTCAACTCTGGAGCTTAGAAAGACGATAGATTTAGACTTCTTATGTAAGCATCGGTCGCTACCAAGTGTAAAAGCCGGATGGCAAGGTCGCGCTTATCTCGGGACTGTGCCTAATGAAGTCCGTCACTAGGCTAGATTAGGACATAGATGGACGGACTTAAGGATACATAGTAAAAGCGAGACCCTCACTTTACACCGATTAATCATGAATGGAGCTAGATAACGTTAAAGAATTCAAAATTTTAAACATACGAGTCTGAAAACAGGCGAGAGGTTGGCTGCGTGGATAAATCATAAATACCCAAGGACTAAAGTATTACCTCTATGTACTAAACAAGATGGCTCTTTACAGATTCCAAGCTTTGCTGGAAGTTGCGAAGCTTACCTTCCACGCCAAGCTCTTGGAAAGAAATAACATCCTTAGGAGTAACTTGATTCCAATCGGGGAACTCTTCGCTCCATCGGAATTGAGAAGCAACCTCAAGACCAGCTGCCCCCCAAACCTTCCCATATGCTTCATCCTGTACCTCCAAGAAGATTGCTTTTCGGCCCGAGATGCTCTCCCAGACCCGAATAACATCAGGCATCTTAAGATGATCAGTGACAATGACTGCGATCTTACCGAATGCGCGTGAACCAACGGTCAGAATTCCTTCAACAACTACGCCAACATTATGATCTACATCGCCGGCAGCAGGAAGGACGCCATCCAGCTTGCTAGGAGCAATCCAGGCATAAGTATCTCCTGACAACTATAACGAATCAGTAAGATAAGCCATAGTTCTACTGTGCGCTTCTGCCAATAGGAACGGGTAGTTATGAGACGCTACTTACCAGAGGAGTGAATTTCGTCAGAGGGATGAGTGCAATATTGTTGGAATAGAACCCAACCCAGACACGGGTTGTCTTCGCGGCTAGGTCTGGAAGATTTTCCCCAATCCATTCAAAGGCTGCGTGTTTGCCATCAAAGTGTGGACAAGGTAATCTACCGTTGGAAGAAACGCTCGCCGGGGGCAGGCAGCTCATAATGTAATGCTTGAGACCAGGGATATGGGCCGCTGCTTTCGCGACGTTGATCTGCTGTTGCTTCTCAAGCTCGGCAGCAGCGTCACGGCTATCCGTCGTGGCAACTCCCCTAAGATAACATAACAGTCAGTAAGGACAGTCAATGTTATAGGTTATATAATACGCAGTCATGTGCTTTTACTTGCCAATCGAATATCGTAACAGAATAGATAGCTGTTGTTCCCTACGCATCGATTGATGAGAATGAGTGTCGATGTTATTTGTAAATAGTTTGGTGCCAGAAGCTAACCTTGAACGCTGAAATGAGAGATTCTACATCGTTGGCGTCACCTGCAACGACCTCGATGCCCTGGTATGCCTTTAGCAACTCACGCTCCCAGTGATCTTATTTGCTACTGTACCTGGTCGACAAGCTTCTTGGCAGAATCGCTCTGTGGGTTCCTAGTGATTGCGCGAACCTTCCAGTCTTTGTTTTCCCGCAGGGAGGATCATACAGAGCCGCCTTGGGATCCTGTAGCTCCAAGAACACAGATAGTGGACATGGTGAAGTGGTGAAGAGAATTGAAGGAGGTGAGGTTGGACGAGTTGGAAAATATGTAGTAAAGTATAGAGATTTGGGACCTTATCACGCTTTTATAGTCAAGAGAGCTTATAGCTGCTAGCTGCTAGCTTTGCAGTGTTCAGCGTTGCACTAGGGAAGAACGCATGGCATGGTGATGGCCAATCACTTAGAACAGGGCTTAAAAGACTCATCATTACTTCTGTATTCAATACCCAGTGACATCATGTATGGTGATTTTTAAGTCATGATTTTAAGAGCATTATGGAGAAAATGGCGTGGTGGTATTACGAGCTGCTATGAAAACAGCCTGGAAATAGCTGTTAACTACGGACTCGCACTTTATCGGTAAAACGGACTTTTCTAATTAGCCGGAGGTAACATCTCGATTCTTGTCGGCTAAATAGATTAACCCTAGTTCCCTGAACTGTTTATCTTCCTACTTAACATATATAATAAGCAAGTGGATTAAACAAGCGAGTAGATCAGTATACTATACGGCTA